>JABCKW010000684.1:0-15409 GCA_014824385.1 Fusarium cyanostomum
ATAATAACTTGGGTATAGTTATAATAACTTAAAAGTAGTTATAATAAGTTAGGAGTAGTTATAATAGCTTTAACATAGTTATAACTGCTTTAGAGTGGTTATAATGGCTTTAGTGTAGTAATAACACCTTAGTAGTACTTATAACAGCTTGGGAGTAGTTATGCCAACTTAAAGCAGTACAATGCAACCTCACAGGGTTAATCAAATATCCTAGCGAATATATCCAAGTTATACCGATAAACTGAGAGATGAAACTCAAGCGTACCAGAATCCATTTCTGTTCCCGAGCTAAACCCCTGCTGCTCTAAGCTGAACACTGCTGAGCGATGGATGAGGCTCCAGGAGCTCGTTACTCTGTTAGAAAACACAACCATCACACCCCTCCTTTTTACCTACAGTCCAAGAGCCGCCAAACCAAAGTAAACAATTGAGGTGGTATAGCAAGCCCAGGTGACTCTACCGTGATAGTTGCATTTCCGGGAGGGACATTATCCTATGGAATCAGTTGAGCGTTGTTTTTGGCGTCAGCTTGACGCTCTTGTCGATCAGCCCCGTTAGAGATTCGTATAGTCAGAAGGAGACTGCTCCATATACCGTCATCATGGGGATCAGTCTATACGACAGTAGTCTTGAGCTTTGAGTGCGAGGGTGTCTTGCGGGCCGTGCCTCTGATGCGCTGCTTGGAGTTGGTCACACCATCGCCAACGGCTGAGCCGCAGACGTGGGTACCGTGACCGATCGGATCACCGGGAATAGAACCTTTGAATAGCTGGACAGCCTGGATCCGGCCTGTAAACGCTGGGTGCTTGGTATCTAGCCCTGTGTCAGCTATGGCAATGATCTGTCTACTTCTCTGATACTGATGAGATACCCCTGCGCTGGCCTGAGACTTGATATCGGCCTCGATCAACTCGCTCGCCCTATTGTTGCGTAAAGTGGCGATGCCAACATCCTCAATGTTCCGTCAGGGGCTGATGGATCAGCCTTGTACTTGAGAAGTTGCTCTGCTGTATTATAAAGCCCCCCTTGCACGGCATAGCTAAGAGGGGTAGAACCTTTGTTGTCTTGAACATTATGATTGGCGGCAGAGTTTAAGAGTAACTGCTGAAGCTCCGCAACATTTCCATGGCGAGCCGCATTAAGGATGGCCTTATCTGCATTACAAGATTAGCTCTGCCTGAGTTACCTATTATCGTGTAGTATTATATCGCCTGGCTCAGAAAGTGACATTGTGACGCGCTTGTGGGTTCAAACGTCGACGTTCAAGAGGGAGTATCGGTCACAATGATGGTCGAGTTTTGAGGCAATTCCTGGTAGGACCATGTTCGTAGCCTTGTGATTAGAAAAATATGTAGAACTAGACCAATGAGATAATGGCTGAGAACAAATAGACTAAATCCCTCATAATGAAAATCTTATGAGTATCATCATTCTGATATTCACCATGAATTCTACCTGTCTCCGCATGTAATAACGCAGTACGCTCGTCGACACAGCATCGTGCAGCATATCTTTACACCTATAAAACCATGCTATATCGAGATTCCCAGTAAATCAAATAAGTATGCAGGATAATACCGGGCGCATACCCCTGTATCTTGCGGCCGAGACTGGAAATATGACACTCGAAAAGCTACTGCTTAGTAGCAGATCAGATCTACTCACTTCCAACCTTCTCACACAAGACATTGAGGGTCAAACAGCCCTTCATCCTGCAACTAAAAACGGACACTGGAGGGTAGCACGGCTATTACTAGGGACAAGTAGAACCATTTCATCATATAATCTCAATGTAGGTTTGCTGCCCGCTTTGCACTACTCTATCGACTTGGTAAAAGACGAAGTACATTCACCAGCATACCAACAGTCGACTATATCTGCTCCGAGCAGAGCAGAAATTATGTCAACTTATTTCCCTGAAAGCACCACTAGACTACGTCTTGCTCAACGACAGGGAGCGTTACAAAGGCCTCTTAAACCTCGTTATCCGCCTGCTCGAGAAAGTTATTTATATCTCGCTCCCAGCAAAGTTACTAGGCATGTAGATAATATATTTACTCCAGCACACGGCGCCTGAATTCAAGCACCATTTGATAATGTTAACTGGAGGGATTTATCCGGTCAGAAAAAGGATCTGCTGCTGGCTCGGATGCCTATAGTGACTACAGAAATCAGACTTCTACATTCTGCCAGAAGTATCCGGATTTATCCGAGACATGGAGAACAGACTCGGTGCTTATATACTACAGTAGGCAGATGCCACCACTGGGGCAGCAAGTCTCCAATTCATCTGATCATTGACTTGTACGGAAAATGGCTATGATATATCAAGTCGAACAACCAGCAGAGACAGTCCATGTCTGAAGCCGTATTCTGGGGCCATCCGTAATTCAGCTCAAGTTATCACATTCATCAGCCTATTAATAGCAATAGAAAGCGTAAATTTAATAAACAGCATCAGACAGGCGGCACTCTATCGAGCCGCTGACCACATAAACAGAGTCAAAGCTGCCTATATACCTTTTCTATGTGGTTCCGCTGTTGACGTGTAAGACAAGATAGAGCAGGTGGCGATAGACTTGGCGGAAGAAGGGTTGATGAAGGAGTAGATATGGTGTTAAGGGGGGGCCGAACAGGAATTTGCGGACTTTGAGATGTTAATGGAACGGGAATTGGTTAGAGGCCTAATAAGTAGAGAGGTCTTGTAGGGTTTTTTTTTAAATTGTTACTGATAATTCTTAAGAGGGCGGATTGTCTTACCTTTCTTGTCTTTCTATACCCTTAGATATAAGAGAGCAACAATAGTGGGCTTTCGGGCCGAGATTTACAAACAAGAGTGCAAGTTTGTAGGCACCTTTGGGGAGGGATAGAGCCGTGGGCTTCGGTTGTAGTTATTAGACATACATGAGAATATTTAAGTAGTCCCGCCATCGGCATCTTTTCTGTTGTGGCAAGAATCGAGATGATTTATATATATGTTGACGATATAGATTCAAACTAACACGAAATATCAGTAGCTATAGTAGCACTCGACTATAACTTCAAATCAGCCAATATCTATCCCACTATATCATCATTCCTCTCTTGTGGAACGCGTAAGAGGTCATTGTCAAGCACGCCCCTCTTTCTGAGGTCAAGGTGGCCCGGAACTCGGGCTCCATGACAGCCGCGAGTTCGAGCCGGCCTGTAGCAATCAGTCGAGTCATCATCTCAGTAGCTTTCTGGGCGATCTGCTGTTTCTTCCAAGTTTCGTCGTCCGTGTTGGTGTTGGTAAAGGCCTAACCGTCTTTGCCAAAAGCCTTTTGCTCCGCGACTATCTCGTCTCATAGTACCACCATGATGTAAACATTTACTGCCAATATGATATTGAAAGACTGGGAATAGTCTGTCATTTGCATGGCGTCTTAGTGTACCGGTTCACAATTGAAACAGCCCAGTGCTTCAGGCTCCTAGCCCAGACGTTAGGACACTCCGTTCGAATGCAGTTCATTACTCACGTAACCTCCCTCCTGCCTGCTGGGTTGAGACGCTCAGGCCATGGATGATAATTTCGTTTCCAGCCGATATCGTGACTCTAGCTGCTGAGTTTCTTGTTGAAATATACAGTGTAAGCTGCCTTGTGTGACGATGTTCATATCTCTTTGGTGACTAGCACCAGGGCCACATGAATATATCAATGTAGTGATGGAAACTCAGGCAAAGTGCTGCGTCAAATCGGTCTATGAAAACCCCTGCTACAGACTGTCTTTAAAGGACTGCAATTAGTGGCAATACTTACAGAGACCTTTATGCCTCTCTTTCTTACATATACAGAGTATTAAAGCGTGATCAAAAAAGAATCCCAAGGTAAGCAGAAGAAGGAAAGACGGCGATAATAAGGGTTTATCTCTCCTTTGTAGAAGAAGATGTATCTGCTTGTTTAGAGGCGCTGCCAGAAGTGTAATATCTAAAAGCTGCTTATAGGTAAGTTTTAGTAGTTCTAACAGGTTTGGGATAATTATTACTAGAATTAAGCAGGTTTTCCTAGTAAGTACAAGATATAGGTAGTTAGAAGTAATATAAGTAGGTATAAGTAACTAAATATAAATGGTTATAAGTAACGTAAGTAGTTATAAGTAATGTAAGTAGTTATAAGTAATATAAGTAGTATTATCTTATATTAAACTAGTATAATGTTAACCCTAGGGTTATATCTTAAAGTTGTTCTAACTTTAAGGTAATACTGGATAGCCACCAGGCATTAATCTATCTTTTCAACCTTAACTCTATATATCTATGTCCCTAAATAGATATCCATGGGGTTAACAACTTCTGGAGGAGGAGGGTGATCCGCATTAAGCATCCTCTACTTCGCATCGGATCTGCCAGCATAGGGTGACGCATGAGCAACAAATGGCGTGTGGATTGCATCGCCTTGGCGTAGAGGCTGTTATTCACGGGCGATTTCGTCCCCAACATGCCATCGAGGGCTTTTGATGGAGTCTAACTTGATGAGTTTCGCGACATCATTGGTGAGAGTATCTACTTGCTCCCACGCATCAAGATAGTCCTGCTTGTTTAGAAGGGATTGGAAGGCCGAGCGGCATTTTTGGTTCCAATACAAATATAGTTTTGGCCAGGTCAACACATACATCATGATCTCTGAGCTGTATAGACAGGGGCGGTGACGGCTACATGGGCGAGAATAAGGGCAAGTGGATTTGAATGCTGAGCAAAACCAGTGGTTCACTGTTTCAGGACCGTATTAATTACTGAAATCAATAACCACAGGCACCTCCTGTCTTCTTTAGTACAAGCGCTCATGTTGCCATAACTATTCTTTTCCCACCAGATTCTTCAAGGGCAGAGGATGGCCTCTCGTCCGACGCAAGAGGATGTCAACTCCAGTCAACCAGAACTCATCCCACAGAGCGTTAATTAATAAAAAGCTTAAGAGTTGCGCAGTTCAAATAGCCTTTTATAAAAACCAATCAGCCTATAGGAGACTGAGCATTGAGACTATGACTCTTGACAAGGCCAACTCGTGTAATTCCATATCACTCCATCATTTCGTTGCATGTCCCATTTATTCTCCGCCACGCCCTATGGGCAGAGCGCAAGGCGAAACACGGCCTATCCTGTTAGCATGGCGTTGAATACCGCGCATGGAGATTCTTACCACGCAAAGATGTCTCATAAACAGGCCATCACCGTAGACATCAGTGCAACCTTGCAGAATTCTTGGTCGGTTCTATCAGCAAAACATTCCAGAGATGATACAGCTTTAGGCTTAACCTACACTTCGGGGCGACAATGGCGACAAGACGTAGGGTAGTTGATGGTGAGAATCAGCATCGTCAGGAGGATCAGTCCGGTTGAGACCCAGAGACAGAGGCCGAGTCTGAGGCCAGGCATAGTGACGACAAGGGGTTCGTATCAAGCAAGCTTTGCTAGGGAAATTGAGTGGCCTGCCAAAATAGAGTTTGTTGTTGGAAGATTGGGGTGCAAGTATGTTGGTGGTTTATGATGTAGAACTGGGGGGGAAGGCGATTTTATAGTGCAGCTGACCCGAGATCCTTTTGTCTCTTCAACTTCTTTCTATCAGCCGTTGATGCACTGGAACAACAGTCGTTGATGTAGATTTGACATTAACCGTTCTTGTCAAGGAAGCCAACAAGACTGCTCACTACAAACCCGCATCTCAAGATATTACGTGCGTCTATAGGTCTCTTTCATCTTTCCTGCATAGAACAGTGTCGAAAGATGCACAATATCCAGACAACCTAGATGGGCACCGCATATCCGTCCTCATTAAAGAAACGCACGACAAAGACGGCGGGAAAGGCATCGGCTATATCTTTGTTATCTGCATATCTTTCCAATCTCAGTGCATGGCCCGCAGACGCAGCGCGCAACCTGCGTTTCCAAAGACGCATGGAGCTAGCTACATCAAGCTTTGCTCACCTTGATTGGGCAGATCCTCTTTGAGGGCCCAGTGTCGGCTGAGACTGATTGCAGCCTTGAAGCTGGGTGAACGACCTCAAAGGAAGTGGTTGCCATGTCTTCAGAGGTCACTTGGTTCTGGTTCATTGTTGATGATTGAGTCCTCGCAGCCCTGTAGACTAGGCTGTAGTACTAACGCCATGTCGGAAAGTTATAACTGGTCGTCACCACTTATAACAGGTTACAACAGTTAGAAGCG
This sequence comes from Fusarium cyanostomum, assembly GCA_014824385.1. Classification (NCBI taxonomy): domain Eukaryota; kingdom Fungi; phylum Ascomycota; class Sordariomycetes; order Hypocreales; family Nectriaceae; genus Fusarium; species Fusarium cyanostomum. The sequence goes on from JABCKW010000684.1 coordinate 6,182, forward strand.
GCCCGTGCCAGCTATAGGCGGTCATAACCGTGACGTAAAGAGATAAATGTCTGATGCGAAACTCGTATTATGAATTATAATAACTACCATATATTTGTAGGTTCAGCAGATGTCGTGGGAATGGCTGGTTATAATCACTTGTGTATAGTTACATGTCGGTCCAGACTACGCCTCCCTAGTTCCATTGGGCTCCTCTTCAAGATCCTCCCACCTATCCCATAGCTTCTTGTACTCGGCGCTGATGCCATGCCTTCTCATCAGCTCCCGCTTCAACTCCCTCAGCTCCCTGGCCTGATCTTTCGGATGAGGTATGTTCCAAAGCCGCACACCTGTATCATCTTCGTCCACGATCCAACTCGACGGTGAGTAAAGGTTGTTGACGAGGGCCGACAAGGCGACATATTGGCGGCAGACCTGTCCGACTGCGCGCATGCCCTCTGCAGCATCGCGGAGCTGGCGTGGAAGTTCACTCTGCAGCATCTCCCCGAGGCGCTTCATGGTCTCCCCGTGGTCTCCATGACCTGGACCTTTGGCTTGGTACCAGCGCTTGGCTTCGTACCAGCGACCGGCTGGGGCTGTGGTGCCAGCCCGCTGCACCATCTCGGCAGCGTCAAGCGTCTGCTCCATGGCGTCCTTGAGCTGGGCCAGGACCATGACCAGGTCAAACAGCGCAGGGAACTCGGTCTGGTTCGGCCAGAAATACTCGGCCTCGCGGTTGGGCGAGAAACTTGCCGCCAAGTGGACGTTGGGAAAGTCTGGGTCGACATCCCAGGTCAGGTTTCTATGCCGCGCAGATGCCGCCCACGCCGCGAGGCTGTCGAGCATGGCTTGAGACGAGCAATCCGAGCCTTTGGATGAGCAATCTGAGCCTTGTGACAAGCAGCCGAGGGTGCAGCCCGGATGGACAGCCTGCGTCGGGGGTGCCGAGTCGGGGAGCGGGACCTTGCATTCCTCGAGCACCTTGCAGGATGACGAGAGGAAGTTCAGCCGCTGGGTGAGACGGTAGTGGTAGCTGTCCAGCATCGAGGCAACGCCCTGTGGGAGTTTGTCGGGCAGCGCTGTCCTTGGAACACGGTGTCGGCCGGTGCGATTCACAGCGATAAACAACTCATCCTCTGCCGTCAGCTGCAGAGAGTCTAGATCTACCGCCACGTTGCTCACAGACAAGGCCATCTGGAGAACCCACCAGCTGAAGCTGTAGGTAGCAACATCCGCCCACAGAGGTATCGCATGGGTATATAGCATCGACCCCCTGGCCCACGTCTCGTACACATGTTTCCAGCGGAGCCCAGTACGCTCATGCACCCACAAGTCATGCGACATGAGACGCTTTCTCGCGTCGGCGCCCTGGTCTGAGGCCTGATACCGTGCAAGCTCCCCAGCCCAGACCCTCTTGTGGAGGAGCCTCCAGACAAGCTCGCTGGTCATGTTCCAGGACTTGTCCAGCGTTTCGAGTTTTCCGGGGCCGAGATCGGGGGCTTCACCGATGGTCGGGTAGAAGAAGGGGTTGAAGAAGATCAAGGAACTCAGCTGGGTGGCTTCCAGCATCATGTTGGTGACATGGCCGACCAGAGGCACCATCTGGACTGGCGAATCATCAGGTGCAGGCTCTGGCGCTGTGGATGTGGACAGGTGAGAGTAGAGCACGATTGCTCCAGACAGGGAGCAGAGCACGATTGCTCCAGGCAGGGAGCAGAGAGCCAGAAGGGCCAGTCTGCATCTCCTCTGGATAGTCCCTCGGACCACAGTCAGCACCCAGCCAACTCCAGCGCCCGCCAGATGCAACAGGCTGCGTCGTCGCCGCATCGACTCTGCAATCTCGCGCTGTATCTGCTCGTCCAGCAACGCCTGCAACTCGGCGTCATCAGGCACAACATCCACCCTTCCGAGGTCGACAATGACCCCCGGCGGCGGCGGCGCCGTCAGCAACGGTGGCTCATCGTACGACGAGATATATGACCCGTCGAAGTGCAGCGACAGCGGGCGTAGCGGCGTGGCGTAAAAGTCGCTGTGGAAGCATAGTTCGATGGGCTGGCTCCCGAGGGAGGGTTGTGGTTGGGCCGAGTTGTTGACGTCCAAGTTGTTGACGTCCGAGCTGTTGACGTCCGAGCTGTTGACGTCCGAGTTGTTGACGAGGCCGACGGTGAAGCGAACGATTCGGAAGGCCGAGGAAGGATGACGGACCATGTCCTGGGCCATGTCTGGAGGATTGACATCATCTCGGTCGCGATATCGAGTCGATGGCGGGCGCGGTCGCAAGTTGGGCGGCATTGCGGCGCCAGAGTCGATTTGGATGGACCGCGATTGGGGGACAAAGACTCGACGACAACGGTTCCGCGATGCGACGACGAGGCAAGCAAGAAGGAGACAGAGCGCAAAGCCAGTAGCAAGGCCTGTCGAGAAGCTGCGGGCAACAGTCAGTCAACCAGTCTCTCCCGTCCTCTCTCGCCAAGTCAGCCAGACATACCTAAGATGAGGGTGAAGAAGCAGACAGTGGCCAAGACGAGCTGAGAGAGACAGAAGCGGAAGCATTGCGCGAGCTGAGCTGAGCTGGGTGGTCCTCGAGGCTCGAGGTGACCCGTGCGTTGAAGCAAACAAAGAAGCCGGTGAGGGGTCCGTCGGGTAGAGCGCGCCAGAGGGCAGAGACCAGGGCAAGGCAAAGAAGCAGAAAAGAGAAGTTGGGGTTTCAACTGGTGTCAGAGTTGCCCCGAGTTGTCGCGTCCATGGTTGGCCTTGTGGTGGTTGATGGTCATGATGGGACGTCTTCTCTGTGTGACAAACATTCCGTTTGGGAATAGCATCATGCATGGATATGGGCGACCGGTGCGTGTCATTACTGGAGCTCCGCATCGGCTCTGGAGTCGGTCAACCAAGCTGGAGCAGCTGGAGCAGCTGGAGCTGATCTGCTTGTCTAGCCAGAGCTTGTCTAGCCAGAGCTTGTCTAGCCAGAGCTTGTCTAGCCAGAGCTTGTCTGGCTTTGATCACGCTCTTTGCAACTATCCTATCCAGCATCCTAACCAGCATCTTATCCAGCAATCCATCCTTGATGCACTCCTTACGTCCAGAATCCCAACCCTTACAGCATGCATCCGCATCCGTCAGTCCTGCGCACAGAGATCCTGCCACACCCTCTCCGCATTCCCCTTGGCCACAAGCATCTTGGGCAGCACCTCCTTCATGTAAACTGTCCTCGAGGTATCATTGAGCAGCGCCACGGCCGCCACGGCAAACGCATCCCTCCACTGCCGCATATGGCCATCATGCTTATCCGTCACCTCGACCCAGGCGTCAGCGATGGCGCGTCTCGCCGCCATGTAGTTGGGGCTGTAGGGATACGCGCAGTCGTCGGCCGGGTGGAACGGCGGCTCGGCGTGGTTGAGACGGAGGACCGAGAAGAGCGTCGCGGGCGCGTCGGGCGACGACGGCTGGAGGTGGGCGATCTGGCCGTGGCCGCGGCAGATGAGGCCCAGGGGGGAGAGGAGCAGTTCCTGGGGGGCTTGGTCGAGGTACTGGCGGGTTGAGGTCTGGCTCCAGGCCGTCCACATGGCGATGATGGCTGCGGCGAGGGCGAGGGTGATGGAGACGACACGAGGTTGGATGGTGACCATGACGGCTGAGATGTAGGCGACGGATGGAGACGGTTAGAGAGTAAAGGAAGAGAGATGGAGTCGAAAGACGACGGGAACCAGGGCTCATGTCTTGGGCTCATGTCATGCTGGTCGGCGTTTGTTTGCCAGCTCACGGCGGACAAAGACGCGAGCAGTGACGTACCTACCCATGGACCTCTTCAGCTTGTTCCAGCAGCTCTTGATCCATCTCTTGATTCATCATGTCTCGATTGCCATCATCATCGCTCCATCGCTACATGGTATCATTTCGTGTCATCCAGTTACCAGTATCCAGTACCGGTATCCAGTACTAGTCCAGTACTAGTATCCAGTACTAGTACTAGTATCCAGTACTATAGGTACTCTCACATGGCTCCTACCGACGACAGTCCCCCTCCAACTGCCTTCCTCCAAGCACAAGCCAGAGCCCGAAAGCGCAAGGTAGTGTTATATACTCGCAGACTGACATGCCTTCACTGCTGACCGTCCCTCCCCCAGGCGAGAAGCCATGGCTCTGGCGCATCCGCCGCCAGCTTCGAGACCGAGACCGAGCCCCAGGGTCTTCCGTCTGGCCTTGTCGACCAGAATACCGTTGCCGTCTCCGGGAACGCAACAGACGGCCAACTCTGCGAGCGTCATGTTCCTGTTCCTCGACCAACCGAAGCTGGTTCATCAACCGCCCTGGAACCGCAGAAGCTCACGCAAAACAACACCCAGCATAACATCCAGAACACTTACAACTCGTACACGTACAACTACGGTGACGCTGGCAGCTCCTCTCCTGGCAGCGGCGGTGGTGGCGGGAGATGGAGGCTTCCTCCCTGCGCACCGTGCTGCGCCCTTCCCTTGATCCTCATCACCATCATCCTCGTCGTCATCCTGGCAGCGGCTTACGGCGTCGCCACCTTCTGGAACAATACCGTCGCCGGCGTCCAGCACGTCTTTTCCAATCTGGCGTCGCTTGCGCCCCTCGGCTTCTTTGGTGGCAGCTGGGGCTGGGCCCACGCACCATCCGGCACGTCCACGGCGGTTGTATTCGGCACGCCCACGTCTTCCATCACGCCCACGCCCATCATCAACGCTCCCTCTGGCATCGTCAAGGCCATCGACGACGTCGACCACTGGGTTGAGCAGCTCAGAGAGTGGCCGGAGGCGGAGGCGCAGATCGGCGAGCACCACCTCTTCTTCAGCGAGCACAGCAGCGTCGGGTTTGAAGGGGTCGGCAAGCTCCGTGACGCCTGGGTCATCTTGTCGGAGGATATCTCGACGCTGGAGAAACGGCTGCACAAGGCTTTTGCTCCCCTCGACAGAGATATCTCCCGGTTCCTCAAGGAGCTGCGCGCCAATCCCGCCACTGTGCGTTGGCAGCAGGAGGCCCGCGCCTCCGGCTGGCACAAGATGCTCGCCTCCATGCCCTGGTCTTGGAACAAGTCGTCGCTGCATGTGCTGCGTGCGTACCACGAGCGTGCAGGGGCGCTCTTGTCGAGGGCGAGGGCTGCGGGTGATGTTCTTCCCCACAAGACGGCCATTGGTATCCAGAAGCGACTCGAACTATTCAGCCAGGGCTCGTGCCAGCTCCGCAACGAGATGGAGATTTTCGGGGACATCCTGACGCGCAAGATGGACGACCAGAAGCTCGGCGAGAGTGTGGCTGCGGTTGCCTCGCGGGGCAACTTGCTCTGCGACATCTTCCTCCGCTCGGCCCGGAGGATGCGGCGACTGGAGGGGCTTGTTGCTGAGCTGGCCAGTGTTGATCAGGTTGCCGAGGTTCTGAGCGCGGCCATGGTGGGTATATCGGTTATCAAGCCGCTGAGGCGGGAGAATATCAAGGAGGCCGAGGATGATCTGGAGGAGTGGATTGGTAAGTTGGCTGGGACGAGCGAGAAGCTGCATCGTCTCGATCTTGACTGAGGGGGTTATGAAAGCTAGATACTGCTTTAGATCTTAGACTATGATGATTCTGTAATGATGATGATTCTGCATCTTGACAGGACTTATCCATGGGCCAAGGTGGTACATGACGTGCCATGGAGGGTCGCACAGCAGGTGATAGCTTCACTTGACAGCGCCCATCCTAAATCGAGCCCATACCCTGGAACCAAGACTCACCTCCAGTTTAAAGTACCGTGGAATCGGCTGAATGTGTGTCTATAAGAGACGCCCTAGACTCAACCACCCCGTCCAGGCCATGCTCCCAAGGTCTGATCTTCTGTATCACCTCAGTAAAGTCAATCGGACATCGGGCATGGACTCTCCGACGGCTGGAGGCATCTGCGAGACCATGATGCGTTTGTCATGCCCCGGCCTGACCTGCAGGCGCATTGTTCTCTTCCAGACCGACTCGCTCAGGCGATTGCACCCATGACATGTTCCCATCGCCTCTCGTCCACGTTGGAGCTGCTCTTGTCGACATTCTGCTGAGGCCTTGTCTCGTTGCGGCTGCTCCTCTCCATGGCATGTCTGCCTTGGTCCTCTCCAAGTCGCTGAGCAAACAGATCAACCCGGAGGATTCCGCCGAGCAATCCCGTCACCGCCATGGGACAAATCACAGGGGTTTGTCGTTGCTTGCAGGTCCTGACAAGTGCCTCTGATGGGCTGACATCTCCCAGGACAGCGACAGCCAGCGCCAGTTCAACGGCATATTCCTCGAAGACCTCCGGAGACACACCTCGCACCGGATGCACTGGTACCCCCATGACCGAGTCAAGATGCTCCAGTGGCTCGCTCGAGGCCGACACAGCATCGACACGATCCGCGACGACGAAGCCTCGCTCAGCAGCCTCGCGTCGTCCATGGGCATCGCGCACGGCAAGCTCCACAAGAAGCACCGCGTGGTGCTCAAGAAGAAACTGCTCAGCAGCTTGACCTACACGCTGAAGACGCTGCGGGACAGAGGAGAGGTGACCGAGTACTGGGATCCGGATATGAATAGGAAGAGATTCTGCTGGCCCGAGAAGCTGGTGAGAGAGTACATGAGCGATGGTGCAGCGGCAACTGTCGTGCAGACATTTGAGAGGGAATCAACCCCGGTCCAGGATGTCACGGTCCAGGAGGTCACGGTGAAGAAAGGTGCTGCGGGCAAGGACGCAAATGTGCCGGACGCGAATGTGTCGGATGTGAATGCGCCCAAGGAGGTGATTGAAATTTCCGACGATGACGGGGACTTTATCGATGGGGAGGGGGACATTCGCATGGGCGATGTGACGTTGTCAATGGACGAGACTGCTCAGACACAAACTCGGCCTCAGCCTCAGACTCAGGCCCAGAAGACGCAGACACAAGGCGATTGGAACGAGGCCCAGATCAACGAAGCCATCCGTCAAAGTCTGCAGGAAGTGCCTAATCCGCATCAGTGGGAGCAACCTGAACCACCTCAAAGCTCCATCACGGACAACGAGGCCAACTTGCAGCATGACCACTTGCAGCATGAGCCTCAAGACATGGTCCAGGCTGGAGACCCCATGATCATCGACCCTGCCATACCGCCAGGTAAGCAAGAGTCACGACCTCGACCAACCACTGCTGACAGTACCCAAGAACTCCAGGCTCTCATGGCCGAGAACCAGCAACGCGCAACCGAGCTCAGCACCCTCCAGGCGTGGATCGAGACCAACTTCAAGGCCGGGTATCAGACCATCCAGGAAGAAGCCCAGAAGGTTGCCGACGAGCGGGCCAGGTGGGAGGACGACAGAGCCCAGGAGGAGCAGAAGCGGCAAGCTGCCGAGGCCGAAGCAGCCAAGGTCGAAGCCGACTTCGCCAGGGCCACGCAGCAGGAACGGGACGAGATGCAGAGACAGCGGCTCCGAGACCAGGATCGCGTTGACGCTGACCTCGCGCGTCGGCGACAGGTGCTAGAGGCTGAGGAGAAGGCTCTAGAGGCGCGAAGAGAGCTGATTGAGCGGTTCGAGGACAAGATGACACGGCACGAGGCGGAGAGAAACGAGTGCCTGGAAAAGCAGCTCCAGACTTCATCGTCTTACCCTCCGTTCGCAACTTGCAACAAACCTCGCAGTCCCCAACCCCAGTTGCGATCCCCTCCATCACTTCTAAAGCCCAAACCACATAGCGGCCTGGAGGGCTCCATCTTTGCGCAGAAACACGACGTGGATGACCTGGAGCCGCACCGGAAGCGTCTGGAGGCGCTCATGTCGACTCCCACAAAGCCGGTAACCTTGGATGACCCCCAGCTTCGTGGTCCTGGGACAGCTCTCGCTGCCAACCTGGGACGGATGCCTCGAGATGCCGGCCCGAGCAGTCCGGTCTTGTCCAAGACATCGCAGAATACCTTTAGCGTTCCGGACTCTGAGTCTGAGTCTGGCGCAGAGGCTGATGACCATGACACTGCGACACCCGGTCCTTCGCCGTCGATCATGAACGCTCTCAGGTGTCTTGGTATGGAAGCCAGCAAAGGCCAGCGTCTCCCCCACATACCCGGCAGCTTTGAGGAGAGCGAAGCCGAAGATGACCAGTTCGAACCGGCAATATGTCCTGGGCCATCACACACCATCTTAGAAGCCTTGCGTGAAGAGGACCAGGAGGAGCTAAACCTGACCGACACTGAGGCTGACCGCTTCCGAGGAACGGGCTGGGGCCTAAGCAGTCAAGTTGATGAGCGTGGCGATCCACCTTTCCAATCGCCATCGCTTTCAGACCTTCTCATTTTTCCTAGAGCGCGCGAGTGTGATGAGTTCTCGCAAAGCCCAGACCCGTCCTGGCCATCGATGTCAGGGCTCGAGGATAAGGACAGCGACGACCATGATAGCAACGAGTGTCCACAGGGCTCTGGGCCGTCGGCGACCATTCTAGAGGCGCTGCGGGAGGGTCGAGACGAAGAGAGCGAGCTGCAGTGCCGACCTGATGGACACGTTGACCTTCTGGATGGGCACCAAGAGGCCATGCATCAGCTCATCGACATGGTGGCTACCAAGATCTGGTGGACATTTCAGCCTGACCAGGATCAGAGAAAAGAGAGCGCACTCGCTGTCTTGAATCACCAAGGCCAGGGCCTTGTCCCAGAGTCATGCTGCCTGCACTTCCTGTTGGCCAGACACTTGGCCTCGCGACACTGAGTGAGTTTTCTCTGATGTTTTCCGATGCTGTTGACAGGTGTTGACAAGGGCTGTGGGGAGAAGCTTGAGGAGAAGATGGAGGAGGCCATTCTGACGGATCATGGCTGGCTGCGGTCGATGGGCTTGTTATTTCCAGGTTGTTTTTGCATGCGATGGTCGGTGGCGTTTTTATCCTTGGGCGCTGGGCTTGATGATTGATGATTGATGATGAATGTAACTGTGTTCTTTATTATTGTGGAAGCACCTTGCCTTTAAGAGGGCTAAGGGCAGTTTACATAGATGATAAATGTGTTGCTTGGCATTGGGCTATTTACAATGTCTCTATTATGTAGATACTGTGTTCTGTTGTTACTATGGCCTTAGGAGACTAAAAGAAGATTAATTAATAATGCATAAAGATGTTAACAAGACACAAGCAAAACAAGATATTAGATATATTCCAGGCCTAAATAACAACCTCTTTCTACTAGAGGTAATTTACATCTATGTTTAGCTACTTTTATAGTGTATTATAGCTTACTATAACGTACTTAATAAGCGAGCCGGTTAGA
>JABCKW010000686.1:0-58119 GCA_014824385.1 Fusarium cyanostomum
AAATAAGAGAATAGCGACTTTATGGAGAAGAAATCCAATTTATAACATATTCAACCCCTGAAGGGTGTAGTACCTACTACGTAGGTAGCTAGCCGCGCCGACAGAACTTCCTCCCCATCCAATCGTAGGGAGCAATTCAACGAAGTTGGAGTCCAAGAGGGTGTGCAAGACCCAGTGTTTTCTGGTGCTGAGATTTGCCAATTGTTCTCTTTTCCAACTTTTTTCCCTCGCCCGGCTCTCTCTCCTCCCTCTTGCTGTTCCCCACGTCCCCCCAAACTGCCCCGGCTCATCTCATCGTAATTCCAATCTTGACCAACATCATCTGCCCCCGAACTTCGACTCAGTCTTTTCTACCTAGCCGGGAACCTCCCTAGTTGTAGAATATGGGGCTTGATGTTTTGATGCATCAATTCAAACATCTAAATGGACTAGGCAATTGTTTCAAGATCGGTTGACGCCTAAGAAACCCACCACTATCATGATCACTCCCTGAGAGCAGCAATTGTCTCCTCGATTACCAGCATTACGGAGTATTTCGTGTTGATATCCCGAACGCCCGAGCCGAAAAGTCCGAGCAATACTCTGGCCTATCAGAGCCCGAGGCTCCACCGCCATTAAATACCAGTCTATCTATCCAGTCTATCTATCCAACGCAACAACCTAGTTTCAACCTCACGCTTATACTGACAGTCACATCAATATCCAATTTGATACCACAATATTTAACTCTTTTGGTCACTGCTAACTTATATTGTTCCAACTGAGATATATCTGCAAAGCAGAAATAATCAAAATAGACGTGATAACTCGGGTAGTGAGTGCCCCACCGCAATTAACAGTGCCACTTGGAAAGCCCTGTCCTTCTCCGCCGAAATAAAATAATTACCATGATACCAAGCTTCTCGCAGTCTCATTGCGTCTTCTATGCCCAGCCCCATTTCCTTTTTTCCTTCTCAGGAGCTCTGGGAGATTGTCGACTCGAGCGCCAGAACCTGCGCACAGTGTTAGTCGACGCAACAAATCATAACTCATGGAGGCTTTCTTACCAGGGCAGTTCGACAGGGAATGTACACATGCGTCCAGTTCTTCCTATTGTTCCATTCCATAGGCGTCGTGAAGAAACGCGTGTTCTCGTCGATGCGGTTGTAACCACCAACCTCTTTGCTGTCTGTGTTGAGGACCACCCGATATGTTCCTGCAACGTCGATGCCGATCCGGTAGTCGCTGAAGCTGTTGGTCGTGTGGAAGTTGAAGATGAACACCAGGCCGGCTCGCTCAAATACAATCACCTTGTCGCCTTCATGCTTCAGCGAGATGTACGCCTGCGGCGCGTGGAGCCATCCGTACTTGGCTTCGCAGTTGTTCATCAGTCGATCAAAGTGGTTGAGGAACTGGTATCGCAGCAGCTTATCATCCGGTAGGTTGAGCTGCCGCCGGGCATACCAGAAAGAGTTGTTGTTGCCCTCCCGGGGAAAGTCAAGCCATTCAGGGTGTCCAAACTCATTGCCCACGAAGTTAAGGTATCCTTCTCCTCCCAGACCGTGTGTCACCAGACGGATCATCTTGTGGAGCGCCATGCCTCGATCAATGACTGGAGTGAAAGGCGAAAGAATCGACATGTTGGTGTACATCTCGGCGTCACAGAGATGCATCATCAGCGTCTTGTCGCCGACAAGCCTATGCATATTAGCAGGCAGCACTGGAAGGAAGTTCTTTGCAACTCACGCTTGGTCGTGACTCTCAGCATAAGCAATCGTCTTCTCGCCATGGCGTCGGTTGGTCAGAGTGTGGCAGATGTTGCCAATGTTCCACTCATCGTCCTTGACCTCCTTCAAGGTCTTGATCCACATGTCGGGAATCGCCATGGCGAGGCGATAGTCAAAGCCAATACCTCCGAGCGACAGTGGCAGGCACAGCGCGGGCATTCCTGAAACATCTTCGGCGATGGTGATGACGTCTGGGTAGAGTTGGTGCAGCAATTCATTCGCCAGCATGAGATAGACGACAGCCTCCTCGTCGACATCGGCGCCAAAGTATTCGTGGTAGCCTCCAGAAAAGCCCCTTTCAAGGTCAGCATCAATAGCCATAAGAGCGAAGGACATGGTAAGGGATAACTCACGTGCCCATGCCGTGATGGAGGTAAAGCATGCTGGTGACTCCATCAAATCGGAAGCCATCGAATTGGTACTCGTCCATCCAGAAGCGCAAGTTGCTCAGCAGGAACCTCACCACCTCGTGGTGGCCGTAGTTGAAGAGCCGGCTGTCCCACTGGTCATGCTTACCCCTACCACCACCGTGGAAGTACTGGTGGTCAGTGCCATCAAACTCATTGAGACCATCAAGTACGTTCTTGGATGCATGGCTGTGGACGACATCAAGGAGAATGACGATTCCCATGCCGTGGGCGGTGTCGATGAGCTCCTTCAGATCCTCTGGAGGTCCATATCGACTGCTCGCTGCGAAGAAGTTGTTGACCTGATAACCAAAGCTGGCATAGTACGCATGCTCCATGACAGCCATTAACTGGATCACATTGTAACCGAGGTCCTTGATGCGAGGAAGCATGTTCTTGGTAAATTCCTTATAAGTCGCAACTCGTTGGTCGGGGCTGGAGATGCCGACATGGGCCTCGTAGACGCGAGCGCTTTCGGGCTTCTTGGGTCGGGCATTCTTGAACTTGTAGGTCTCGGAGGCGGGAGGGTTCCAGAACCGAGCATCATAGGCGGGTGACACGGACAGATCTTGTGTCACGTACTTGATCCATGCTGGAAGACGATCAACATGCTCACCATTGGGCAAGTTGAGGGCGATCTGGAGAGTCAATGGTTAGGTCTGGCGTCCGAAACGGCTGGCAACCATGACACACCTTAAGTTTAGAGTTGTGGGGAATAGCGGGTTGGCCGTTCTGGGCTGGAATAGTGATCTCGAAGACGCCAAAGGCCCCCTTCTTCATCGGATGAGAGTTGCGATCCCAGTTGTCTAACAAATGTGTAAGAGTGTGGAAGCGACAGCGGGGAGTTGAAGATCTTACTGAAGTCTCCAATTAGGAAAGCATCGGTCGCATTGGGTGCCCATTCACGGTAAACAATGTTGTTGTTGGCATCGACATTGAACCCGAAGGTTTCAGCACCCTAGATTGTTGCGGGTTAGTAACGCTACTATTAAGCCTAGAGCTTCAAGACTTACTCTGCTAAACTTCTCGAGGCCGCCTTCGTGATCGTTGATGCCCTGTATCCATTCTTGGGTCTTTGCAAATCGCCTCTTGAGAGTATCGGTGAATGGGGACAGCCAAGAATCAAGCTTGACCACACCTAAAGTCATCGTCAACATGGGCCCCTTGATCATCAGATCATCACACGTCAAGCCTGGTACTAACCTGTACCATCATTGGGGATATCTCCCGCAGCACCGCTGGCGCGATCGGGGTCCAGGGAATTGGACGAGTTCTCGGCGATTGTGGCCATTGCAAAGCTGAGTGAGTGATACGACGTGTGGTGGGGGATGAAATAATGCTCAAGGTCGACGTTATGGGCGGGGTAGATGTGAAGTTGTGAGCTTCAGACAATTAATTGTTGAGCCTCCAGTGAGACACAATTCAGGCTCGAAAGGGCAGCTGGGAGAGAATCCAAATTAATTGCACACCTGGAATGAGGCCTTAAATTTGTGAAGAGTCGAGATGAAGAGCTGAGATTGTTGCAAGAGAAAAAGAATGGCGATATCTCAGACCTTGTCAACTCTATCTAGCTCCCCGGCCTAACCTGACCTCTGACCTCAGGCAGCTTTATCGATAAGTTGAGATGACGTCGAGGCATCCAGGTTTTCCCAACGGCTACGGTACGTATCCCATGCACTGGGCCATAAGTGGAAGGCGCCTGTAGCATGTACACCTACAAGGCTACATCGCTTGGGGGAGTGGGAGCGGGTCTGAAAATATCATCGCATCTCGCCACTCTCGTTTGCTGTTGCCATGATGATGACTTTTGAGAATCATTGCGCAGCTTGGACAGGCCTAGCCAATTGGGAGAGCAATTGGTAGGTGCTTAGGCGGCCATCTTTATCAGATCCCCAGTCGGCTTCTTCAGTGGGACGAACCGCAGCTCGGAGCTCTTAGTGGCTGGGCTGCGTCCTCGGCCGCTAAGCTGTCACACCGATAGCGGAAGCCGTTCACGGCTGACAAGGCCCGTCTCGGAGATGCAACTCGAGTACCACAAATCTATAATCTTTTTCCTCCTCCAAATCTGAATTGGATCTGCGGTGTACTGTTGCCGGGCTTGCTATTCAAAATACCTTTACCTCTTGTTTGTTGTGACTTTTCTTGATGCGATAAGCTCTATCTTCGGCTCTCTACCACTCGACCGCTACAAGCCGCATTCGATCCCCCCGCTTCCATATCTCATCATCGTCGGCCCAGACACACGACCAACTCGGTCGACTGTCGACTGACGCTCCGCTTTGAATCATCATTATTATGTGACGTGGACATATATGACAATGGCGCCCTTTGTCAGGGCACTTCCTGCAACTCGTCATGGTCTCCGCCATGCCTCGATTTCCCTCCTACGCCCGCTGCCCGGAGTGGTGTCCCAACCGTCATCCTACGATCCCTATCCACGATGTCGACACATATCTGCATCGATCCCTCTCGCGGCATCCAGACGCAATGCCGACTTCAACTCCGGCTTTAATAGCAGCTATGATCCCTCAGTCGACTCCGGGCGAGGCCCCATGTTCAACAAGGCCAGCTTCGCCGTGCCCCAGTTCTACCCACGCGACCTCAAGAAGCGCGTAGACGACTATGTCGTTGGCCAGGACCGAGCCAAAAAGACAATATGCGCGACTATATTCAATCACTACCAAAACCTGCGACGGCGGCACCAGCATGAGCACGAGGACCGGAATAAGCGTGACAAGGTGATGCGGCAGAGGTTTGCTAGGGATAGGGAGCTGCATCAGAAACGCCGTGAGATGCATCCCGCCGAAGGTCAGCGTGTGCATGGTCGTGTTCCCGAACGCTACGCTGCTGATACTCTACAAGATGAGTTTCCGGGCCATAATGAGTCGGTTCGCGGACTTCATGACAATCATGAGTACGACGAAGATTTCATCGATCACCTCTATGCTCCCGAGGACCTTACCGTCCCCGATCACGTCAAGATTGACAAGAGTAATATTCTCTTGATCGGCCCAACTGGTGTTGGCAAGACCTATATCTTAGAGTGCGTTTCACGCTCCTTATTCATCCACCCGGTGTATCATGTACTGACAACTTCCAGAACACTAAGCAAAAAGATCAACGTTCCCTTTTCCATCTGTGACTGCAACTCTTTCACACAGGCCGGATACATCGGGCAAGACGTCGAAACTTGCATCGAGCGACTCCTTATCGAGGCCAACTACGATATAAAGGCAACGGAGCATGGCATCGTCGTTCTGGACGAGTTCGACAAGATAGCAAGGCGCGAGACTACAACTGGCCGTGATGTTGGAGGTGAAGGTGTCCAGCAGGCGCTGCTGAAGCTCGTCGAGGGAACAAAGGTCACCATTAATGTCAAAGACAACCGCTCGTCCCGATCAACACCACCAATTACAACGAACTATAACTCATCCGGACCATCTTCCTCCACCCCTCAGGCGGCTCCTCCAGGTGGCAAAGTCGACCAGTATACCATTGATACCACAAACATTCTCTTTGTATTCTGTGGTGCTTTCGTCGGGCTAGATAAGGCCGTCCTGAAGAGAGTTGCTAAGCCGTCCATGGGTTTTGGTGGAGAGCTTCGCGGCCGCTCAACCATGTCTGGTAGCAAGCAGGTTCTTCCAGCCGAGACGTACACACACCTCCCTCACCACAACCCTCAATCAGCAACATCCTTCACCCCACTGGATCTGACAACTCCGGCCGACCTGCAAAGCTTTGGGTTCATCCCAGAGTTGATTGGACGACTGCACAACATCTGCGCACTCAGCCCCCTGTCCAAAGAAGACCTCTTCCGCATCCTGACTGAGCCCAGGAACAGCCTCGTTGCTCAGTACACAGCCCTCTTTGAGACCTACCCCTCTCGCCTGTACTTTACGGAGAAGTCGCTGTGGGCAATTGCAGAGCGGGCTGCTGCTTCGGAGACGGGTGCACGAGGATTGAAGATGGAAATGGAACGCGTTCTCGCAGAGCCCATGTTCGACGCCCCCATGCCCTATGTACTCATCACTGAGGCGTGTGTCAACGGGACGGAGAAGGTAGCGTACTGGGGCAAGGATGGTAGATTTGAGCTGGATAGGAGGATGGAAGAGGAAGAGATCAACCATAACAAGCCACAGCCAAATGGCACCTTTGAGAGATACCGAGAGGCTGGACAAAGCGGTGGATGAGTTTTGTGTTGGGTAAATCAAAGCACAAGGCCCGAGGAGTATTGGAGTAATTGAAGGTCTAATTAGACGGGAATTTTGTGAGAAATCGGCTGGCGACGTTTGGATGTATTTCCACAAGGAATGATTGGCAAGTGAGCAAGTTCAAACAAATGACTCGGGTTCCGTTGTTGTAGTACAGTATTTACACCAAGAGGACTTGATATCATCTCTGGAGCGACCTCGAAATCCCCAGTCATGCCCTGCCCCGGAGGCGATTTTACACACCAATGTCTCCATGGAGTCACCCCAACATCTAGCACAAAAGAAAAGACGGTGTGTATTGAGTTTAGTTGCCCTTGGGAGGGGACTGGACCATGCCCGGGCCGCTGTATCCAACAGAGGTGACACCGGTGAAGGGATCGGATTTTTGGTTCTGAGGGTACATGTTAGTCGCTGTTGTAAGCTGAGCACAGTGGGGAGATGGAGATATACCTTGAGGAACTCGTTGCTCTCCTCCTGGTACTCCTTGGTCATAGTGTAAGGGACAGGCTTAGCGACCAGGCGGACGAGGCCAAAGAGGCCGACGCTGACGGCGAGACCGATGACAACGCCCCAAGCGACACGAGCGTTGGTACCCGGAGGGTCAACGGCGCGGGGACCGTGAGGGCCAAAGGCAATCCAGTATGCTGTTGAGACAATTTGAGTTAGTTTTCTGGCGTTGATGCAGCAGGACGCAGGGGATGGGCCGTTGAAACGGCAAGGCATGGCTCAGAGTGGCATCAACCAATCAGAGACCCGAATTGAAGGAATTGGGTCTACATGATGCAATTGAGGCCCATGGAGGATCCGATGCAAGGCTGAAGATGCCATACAGACAAGTTGTGGAGTGAATTGATGATTTAGGAGGCTGACGGGCTGGGCTATGATGGTTGAAGTGGTGGTTGTGGTCGTGGTTGTGACGAAAGAGTCTCGGCTACGCGGGAGGTATTTTCGCGGAGGGCGGGAATGTACGCACCAGCTTTCTTCTCCTGGAGAGTCAGCTCCTTCCAGTTGACCTGCATGCGGTCACGCAGAGCCATCCAGAGCTCGGCCTGCTCCTGGAGAGGCAGGCCTTCCCATCGCTTCTCGATGTTGGCGAGGGTCGGGTTGGAGATGGCGTGAGTCGACGCAGCTCGGTAGGCCAGGGCGGGAGAGCTGCGCACCAGGCTCTTGCGCAGCAGGTTGGAGGCCGGGGTGCGCAGCATGGTGGACGAATTCTATCGAGGGGCGTGGGAAGACGGGAGGACGAGGCGGAGAGAGCTCAATTGACGTTGGTGAGCGGGTCAGGGAGGGAGGTAGTTCGAGAGGTTCGCGAAGAGAAGGTCGAGTTTATTGGAAGCCGGAGCAAATTCGAGCAATGGCCTGATCTGACCGTGCCAGCAGCCGGCTGAATCCCAATTGGTGAAAGTCACGTGATAGGAGCTCCGTCTCGCCGGGAAACTCCTAAGGTCATTTACGCCATGTTCAATTGGCTGAAGCTTGACAAGGATCACAGACTATCCATCTTGCGAACTCGACTTGTCTCAAATGCTTCTATTTAAAATTTAAAAAAAGAAAAATCAGAAGTGGAATTAGTCCAAGATTATATCATCTTTCTGTTCATAACTGGTTTTATATAACCTCTATTTTAACCGTCACTTGCATGGTTCACATATACAAGAAGCACATCCGTACTATGGCCTGCCTTTTTTCTTAATCAAGCTTGACATCAAACAGGTTCCTACTTCGAATCCTTTCACTGTGTCTACCTTACTAGAGAACCTGGAAGAATTACCAGCACCGGGATTACCGGAACACATGACGAGGCAAGCGAGATAAGGAGGTAAGGCACTACGTACTATAACATATCACTCAGGACGTTCAGGTAAATACTATCAAATGCCACGCTCGTGCTATACCGAATACAACATGTTCATAGCTATTATACCTACCTAAGGTATATAAGTACCTAGGTAGCATTGCATTTAGATTGGCTTTATCGGGGTTTCCTTGGTACCCACATGGGCAGGCAGGTGCATGCCCAAAAAGGAACGGCTCTTCCAATTCAAGCAGGGCCCCGGGCCGTCACCTGCGCAAAAGAGGCAAACACAGAAACAAGGATCTCTATGACGGTGCATCCTCTAACCAAGCTCGACAGAGCTAGGGTATGCGAGTTGCGGTGAATTTGTATCTGCAAAACGATGAAGCACTAATTACTGGAACCAGAACTTTAATTGGCAAGAAGAAGAGCAAGCACAAGCGCAACTCTGCTTGTGTTAGCGGCGACGTACCAGACCACAGTTGGGGGACAAAAGTTTCGCCTATATATCCATTACCTAAGGTAGGTACCTAATAAACCTCGCCATGTTCAGAACACAATCCAGGCTTAACAACTAGGTAAGGAGATATGAATTCCGCCCGGCCTTAGATCCTATCTAATTATAAGGCAGATAGACACCGAGAAATTCTAGATATAATATTAAACCTACCCAGTCTAAGTTCTTTTAAGTTTAAAATCGCCTTTATTAATACTATGATTCCTCTTTAGGTAACAAGGCTAGAAATATACCTTGGGTCTTTAACTATGTATATGTAATAAAACTTATCCCCCTACTATGTAAACTCTTTGCTATTAAGAGAAACTGCATACTCCGTTTAATTATTCAGATTGGAGATTGTTCTATCCTCCAGCTCACAACTACTTTTATGCAACCCTGTTGCCTTGCATCCGATCATCCCTCGCAATATCCATGTAAGCATCGCTGTAACTATACTCCTGCCCCAAAATAGATAACCCTTTCTCAGTTAAAACTTGACATCAAACAGATTTCTACTCCTAATCTTTTCGCCATACTTTAGAAATATCACCGGCACCGGGATTGCTGCTACGGCGATAAACGCCAGCAACGAGGTACCCCAGCCAAGACCTAGAGTCGCATACATCTTGCGACCAGCTAAGGGCAACAGTGCTCCCACCAGCGAGCGGAACACGGTACTAGCAGCTATGGCAGATGCAGCATATTCGAGATACGCGTCGACCAGGTAGACTGAAATGCACATCTGCAAAGAGTCAGCAACCAAACTCAGCAAGCCCAACCCATAGGAGAACACCTACAAACACAGCAATGATGCCAGTACCCAAAAGCGCGGTACCGATAATGGGGAGAATGTAGTGGTTGTTATTCTCGGCAGACCATCCAAATAGAAACAGGCCAGCCGGGATCAGGACACAAGCTCCAGTCATAACCGGGAGCCGGTATTCTGGCTTGGCCTCTCCTCCATTCTTCTTGGCCAGATACCTGACGAGAGGATCGGATGTAGCACCCGTGATAGCGAGGCCTATCAACGAGCCAACGCCCATGCCGATGTAAGTGAGGCCGACCGACCCACTCGAGAAGCCGTACTGTCCCTCAAAGATCATGGGCATGGCGGTAAAGATGAGATACAGGTATCCATAAATGATGGCCACATAGAGTGAGAGGAGGAAGACGATGGGCGAAAATAGCAGCATCTTAGTTGGGCGAACCATTGCCAAGTTGAAGAGCTCCCTGGGTGTAGTTCCCTTGTCCAGAGCAGACCGGAGCTTGGGATTGCCCGTCTCCTTGCGAAGCTTCTTAGTCTTTTGGTCTAGCAGGGCATAGGCGTATGTCTCTCGCATGAACACGACTGTTGCCAGTGCAATCGCACCACCCTATTTGGACATGTCAGCTTTGACTTGGCTCGAGTTTTGCAGATAACTCACCACGATGGAGACCACCCAGAATGACCAGCGCCAGCTCTTGGCCTGGGAAAGATATCCGCCAGCTAGTCTCGTCAGAATTTATTGCTTTCTTCTTCATTTCTGAGGACAAACTCACCGATCGGTCCAATAACAGGTCCCAGGAGAGGCCCCAAGACCCATGAAGCCATGGCAGCTCCGCGCCTCTCCTTCGATATCATATCGGCCAGTGATCCAGCTCCAAGCGTAAGCGGGCAGCAACCAGCGAGGCCCGCGAGCAATCGGAAAACTATCAGACCCGCCAGGTTGGGGGCTTTGGCGCAAGCAATGTTGAAGACGACAAAAAGAACATTGCAGATGTTGTAAAGCGGAAGCCGGCCGTACATCTCTGACAGAGGCGCAACAACTAAAGGACCAAAGCAGTATCCAAGGAGGTAGACGGAAACGATAAAAGACGCCAGCTGCTTATCTGTCGAGTGGAACTCTGCCATGACTTGATCGATGCTCGGCGCAAAGACGGACGATGCTAGCGGCCTATGACAAAGTCAGCGGACTTGACTCTGGGCGTTCTGTTGTTAGCAAAATACTTACGTGACAAATGTAACAGACGAAACAAGCACGACTGTTATGGTCTTCTTTTTCGTTGACCAGTTTTGAGGATTGGCTGGGTCATCTGGGCCGTCCCAGTCGACGATGTTGGGGTCGCGAGGAACAGGCTCCTCAAGGTCAACTGATGTTGATCCTTCTTCCAGATCCGATTCACGTTTCTCTACGTCATGGAGTACGGGTGCCGGACTGGCAGCGCTGGCCAACTGCTCGTCGATATCCACGGTGCCCATGCTGTCCGCGGTTAGGAGTCGACTCCTTGTCAATGCCGTTCTTAGGGACAGAAACGAGGTCAACGGTTGGTTAAATCAGTAACCGATCATGCAACTGTCAATACATTTGTCAATGTATTTCAGTAATAGCGTATGCATACGAAAAATAGTTGAAGAAACGGCGGGGAGGGACCTCTATTATAAGTTTCCGCTTATAAGCTGTCGCAACGCACATCAATGCATGCAACAGCTTCCATCACCCTTGTCACTCACGGAGTACTCGCGGAGTACTCGCGGAGTATTCAACGGTCAATTCCTTAAATCCGGTAGCCAAACCAGGTCCGGGTGGAGGCTGATACCGGGGTCTGGAGCCTCAACCGATGTACTTGAGCAAGTCAACGCTGAAACTTGCTGAGGGGTTCGATAAGGATCCTGGTCACCCGATGATTAAATCTAAAATAATTGGCCCATAAGACTCATTGCAACCCAATTCTTCCAACAAAGTAAGACACGATGTCAGCATCAAAAGTGCGAGGAATCGGGTCGCCATCATGTTGATCCCCGATCTCCGATCCGAAGCCGGCCGCATGGATTTTCCGCGGAGTTTCCGCGGCCGACACAACCTCTGTCCGTTTTTTAACGCTATTCATCCTCTTACAATGGACAACCAGCCAAACATTCATATACTGCAGACATGGGGCGTCAGACTCGCCAGCGGCCTGTTTCGTGTCATTTCTGTCGCGTGCGCAAGCTGCGGTGCAGCCGCGACTTTCCATGCTCTAACTGTACGAGCCGCGGAGTCCAATGCCAACCCCACGACCCACCCCGGACAACAGCTCCGGCTCAGCGGCCGATTGCCAAGGGGACGGGCGGAGCGTTATCGTCCACGGAGAAGGAATCTGATATTCTTAGTCGATTGGAGAGGTTAGAGTCGCTTCTTGCGGCGCAGAATAAACAGTCTGCAATTGGCAGTCAAACACCTACACCTTCAACTGCTCCGTCGAGTTTGGAGGGAAATGATGTTTTACCCCGACAAGACTCACAGCAACCCTTACCTCTGAACGTTCAAAATTTGACGGCTGATGCTCTTTGGCTGGAGCGCACATGCCTTGGTTCGAAACCATCTGTCAGTCTGGAAGTCTCATCTGGGTTGAATATGCTAATAGGGTAGACAGGACTCTGTATTAGTTGACAAGATCGTTTTTCGCACTTGTCATATACGCATGATTACTCAATCATCATGCTATGTCTTTCAAAACTCGACCACTCCATCGAATTCCCTTTCCCTGGAGCCGACGAAATGCATATGGTTACCCAATCGCCATGAAACTATGCTGTTGGTCGAAAAGTACACCTCAGTCCTCACTTACATGCACCACATCGTCCACAACCCAACTCTGCATAACCTCGTGGACGAGGTCTACGACATCTTGGAACAGGGAGGGAAAGTCCCACTATGTTCTGTATTTCTGCTACTTGCTATTTGTGCCAACGTCACCTACGCTTGGTCCTCAACAGACAACGATATGACGAATCTGTTCTCTAACTTTTCAGAGGCAAACACTCAGGCCTTGAGCTGGCTCAAGTCGGCCTTGGATATCTTTGATGTGGTTCAAAGAAGCGCACAAATGGCTTTGGAAACCGTGCAAGGACTCATCATATTGAGTTTTGTTTTGTTTAACCTGGAAGGTGTCTCATTACGGGCTCGGAACTGTCTATTCCAGGCAATCATGATTGGCCGCGAGCTCTGCTTGCACCGTATCGATTATCCTCATAATTCCTCATCAGGACAGGTAAGCCAATTCAGCGGTCTGAGGGCTGAAATTGGTCGACGAGTCTGGTGGTATCTTGTCGGGATTGACTGGTGAGACCTTCCAGTCATTTGACAGTCTTTTATTGTACGTCTAACATTCCACAGCTTGCTGGCTCGATTCCCTGGTCCGCACGAAGGCACATACTTGATCAATCCAAACCATATGGCCGTCAGAAAGCCTCTCAATGCCAATGATGAAGACCTCGTTGATGGAGAAGAAATGGTGGGAAGGCCGCTAAACCAGTCGACAAACATGTCCTATTTCTTGCAGAGGGTCCGGCTGACTGAGTTAACTCGGGAGTTCAATGACCGGATGCCACTCTCTTCCTCGAATCCAGAGACCATCTCATACGATCTTGTGTTGGAGCTGGATGCTGCAATCGACCGATTCATCGAGGAAATCCCTTCATTCTTAACCATGGATGCTGACGAGCTAGAAAAGCTCCCTCGCACGGATTTACTACGATCACCAGACATCATTATTCAGCGCCACATCATGAAGATATTCGTTCATGGGCAGCGTTGCAAACTTCATCTCCCCTACCTGGCCCGGGGCACAATCGAGCCGGCCTATGCGCACTCGCGACACGTCTGTCTAGAAGCAGCTCGAACCATCATCCGCGCGGAACATTCTGTCGAAAAAGAGAAGAGGGAGTTCACTTCTACACGGCTCAGGTTGACGTTGGTGTTGCACAGCGTCTTCATAGCCAGCATCGTGCTTCTCCTCGATTTCTGTCTGGGGGCAGACGCACTAGAAAAGGAGCAGAGGCGACAAGACTTGACAGAAGCCTGGGAGATTTTGGAAACGGCTCGAGAATTCTCTAAGCCGACGGCGCGGTTACAGGACTTGTTGAGGCAGGTTATGAGGAAACACAAGGTATCACTGCCTATGGGCAAGGAGAGCGAGCAACGTCCGGTGAGGCCGGTTGGGCAGGAGACTGGTCTCCCACCTACACCCAACTCAGCTGCGGCTATCTCGGCGGGGGCAGCACCCAATGAGGCTGGGTTTTTCGCTCAAGACTTGAACGAGTTTGGTTTGACGATGGACCTGGATGGGATGGACTGGGAGAGTCTGATTTGGGGCTTGGATACCCCCTTAATGTAAATGTATGGTGTAGGGTACAGTGGGAGGACAGGCATTCCACAGTTCGAACATTGTTGAGTGGCATTACCTCGAGTCCAATGATGGATCTATGAGTTCCTCATTATCATAAAATAGGTCTAAAAGTACACAGAGTTTGCTTGACACCCCTCTTTACGGATACATGATGGCGATATGCGGTAGTCATTTAGATGCTGGTGCAGGGTTTTTCCCCGGCTCTGTGTTTGCCTTGCTGCTTGGGGAACGGTTAGCCCTCCATTACCGACCCTCTCGCAGTCACTCAAACCACTTACTTCTGTGGAGGCTCAACCTGCTTGAGCGCATCGGGTGCAAATACGGGCTGGAAGGTGTAGTATCCTGGAACTGGTGAGCGTCCCATTTGAGAACTGAAAGGAGTGGATGATGAGTCGAGACTAACCTCCAATGACGCCGCAAAAGACGGTCAAGGCCATAGGCAGGGCCCTCTCAAAGACGTACATTATAAAGAGGATCTAGCTAAAGAGTGCGGCTGTTTCAATTGAGTATCAACGGAGAGTTAACGGACCCAATCTCATAGCCGGACATCAACTCGGGATAATCGGGGAGCGAAAATGGCGGATTGGTCCGGGCAGCGCTGAAGGTCCCCGGAGCTAGGCCCCGCAATAGCGCGCGCCTCTTCCACCGACGCGTCTCCCGGTTTTCTCGACCGCGTTCCCCGCCACGCCTAGGAAGGAAACCAATTAACGACGCCTCGAACCGCGATCACGGCGTAAATCATGGATTATCCTACTTAGCCTTTTATCATATCGACCTGCTCCGCGATCGAACCGAGTATGCACCCTGAGGCCATGCATTCAATAAGATAATGCCATATATGGACCATGAGCAACTGGAAGGAGCTGGGAGAAGTCCCAGATTCTGAGGAAGAAGACGGTTTTGAGAGCCAAGAATTGCCATCCTTGCCCGAGCTTGTTCCAGCAAACACCACAATCACAGAGCAGAACGATGGTGGAAAGGAAGAGACAGCGGACGGGAACGCGCAGCAAAAGGAGGACCACGATATCTGGGATGTTCCCGACTCCTCCCAAGAGCTTGGCCAACCTCCTCTCCTAACAAAGACGCCCTCTCGAATCCCCGATACGACGTCGAGGCCAACAGAATCAGTTGATCTAGTCTCCGATTTGATCCACTCCCCTCTGTCGTCACCCTTATCATCCATACACTCCGATATCGACCTCCCTGATGTTGACGACATCGACCTTCGAAACCCAACCACGGAAACCGACTCTCGTACCGCAAACGACGGCCAGGAGAGCTTCCTGATCGACGATGGAATTTCGAGGAGCTATATCGAGTTATCATCACCACCCCCCGAGTTCGCTGGAGGCCAAGATGTTGCACAACTCTCGTCCTCGCTACCCCAAGGGAATGATCGCCCGCCACTCATACAAAGCCAGGAGCTAGGCTTCGATGCGGAACATCAGGTTACCCGCCAGGCAGCTTTCCGCTACGAGCGGTCCCTTCGCCCCCGAAAACCGATTCAAGAGCGTCCTTACGCCATTGAGATGTCCCGCTACTCCAATATTCTCAAGAAACATGGTGTTCGCCCCCTCAGACTCGCAATCGAAGGAGAGAAACGACGGCGTCAGCAGGCCTCGCAGGAAGCTTCGCAAGATAAGGACTTCGAAGATGGTAGCCAGGAGTCGCAGCCCGCAGAAGTGTCCGATGAGAGTCAGCTGAGAGAGCTGGAAGATTTTTTGGCTGGTTTGGATAGCCTCGACGTTCCATCACCTTCACCGCCCAAGACATCGCCCCTAAACGATCGCGCCGGTCCAAGCAGTCAAGCAAGCTCGACAGGCGATACGGAGAACACGAGCTTAGCTGGTGAAGATCTCCCATCCCTGCAAGACTTACTGAGACGTCCCCCGGCCTCATTCTCGAAGCAACGCAGTAAAAGAAAAGCTTCCCCACCCCGATCATCCATACGAAAACGCAAGAGATACGACATTATTGATAGCGATCCTCTCGAGCCCGCTGCGGTACTGAGGTTGGTACCACGGACTAATGACTCTCCTGCTGCACAACGTAGCTCGAGACGAGGTGGCGAGGATCCTGCGCCTATTGCCGAGGCTTCTCAACTCGACCTGCAATCTTCCCCTACGTTGTCACCCACAGGGCAAGCTCTTCCCCAACCACCTGCAATGCTAACGAAACGACCGGCCTTGATCATTCCAAGCGACTCTGAGGATGAACTTGCCGGACCGGGAACGAGTTTACGGCCAGACGTTGGAGACTCTGCATCCGAGACTGGCTCTGAGGGCGGTTCTGAGAGTGGCTCTGAAATCGTGCATAATCTTGGACGCCGGATCAGAGGAGTACTCCCAGCGTCGTGGCTTCGACTGGACCAGCAAGCTGGCGCCAACAAACTTCAGAGAGAAACGTTCAAGCGGCCGGTCAATCATTCCCCAGACCGAGAAACGAGGCGTGGTGTAGCCCAGAGGCGAATCGCCTCACCACATGCTTCTGCAGCTCTCCAGGTTTTCTTTGAGGATTCGGACGATGATGCACCTGCTCTACGAAGAGAAACTACCGATGATGTATTCCACAATCAAACACGGCTGGCCCTTGAAGAGGAACCAGTGTTCTTTGTCCCACAGGAACTGTCTGACGATGGAGCCTCGGTGGTTGAGGATAACTACATTGACCCCATGTTCACTGCAAGAAAACGCCAGTTGAAGCTCTCAGAATCTTTCGGCAGCACCTCAAAACGACCCAAGCCCTCGGGTACTCAAAGAAAGCCCTTAGCACCTAGAGGCCGCCATCAACCTAGAATCACCAGCTTGTTCCGTGGATCACAGGACATTCCATCCGCAGCGGAGCTTGTGAAGAAGAAGTACCGCCAACCTACGTCGCGACGAAAGTCAAAGAACGGAAAGAAACGGTCGGCAAAGCACTCCAGCAGATCGATTGCTCCGCCTCGCCTTAGTATCCTGGATGTTGTTGAATCTGGTGCGCCCCGTTTTCTGAAGATCGCTGCTCGATCTGCAACTCGACGCCAAGACATGGGCAGATCCAGTCCCGGTAGAAAGGTCATCAAGCTTGCTACTAGAGAGGACCATGTCGATGCCGTGTCCGTTCTGAACAACTGGAGAGCAGGCACAATTTCTCAGCGCCAGTCAGTCACCGCTGCTCGGAAAGCTAAGAAGGCAAAGCCGAGGACACCCAAGCAGCCCCTGCGCGAATCATCTGGAAACGGCTCATCTACTCCAAGACGCATGCCTGTGCCCTCAGCAGCATCTCGCCGTCTTGTCAAACAAGTGAGTCAAGCAGGGTCTGTTAGATATCAGTCCGACAGTACTGTCCAAAGGCCCCCAGCAAAGCAGCCTCGCACCAGTACACACTTGGCCCGATCTGGTTCCGGCGTTACACGGCCTGCTCAATTAGAGATGGATGAGACAGATCAAACAAGCAGCTTTGCCTTTAGCGCAACCAAGAAACGCCTTGACCGTTTGTATCGAAGGCAACGCGGTGACCTTTCTACATCGAGCATCTTGACCTTTGACAATGGACCCGATACCTATTATCCTGCGAGCCCGCCCCCTGAAGAGAACCCCGTGCCGCTCCGCACTGTTGAACAACCTCCTCAAGATCCGAGCAAGTCACGTTTCCGAAAGAGAACCAAACCTCGGCGCATTGACGTGGAAGCACCCCAGTTCAGCCGTGCGAATGATCCTATTCCAGTGGAGACTGCCCCAATCCCTGAACCAATTCAATCCGTTGAGGTGGAGGGGGAGAAGCTTCGAGGTCTTGGGCCATATGGAACCCAGTACACCCACCACTTCGAGACATTCCCCCTGGACTCCCGTGCGTACTTTCACGAATCGACCTTGATTGGCAGCGGCGCTTTCGAATCAGTATCGAGCGCCACTCATTGCCAACACCTACTTGAACCTCGACCACGGCTATCATTCAACTTTGGCGATCAAATCCTCCGATGGGGACCTTGGGACGCCCAGGTGTCCTCTGAGCTTGGTGTTCTCCTTGACTCAATTGCAGATCAACTGGAACGTATCCCGATAGACGGAGAAGCCCCAGATTCAGGATTCGCCCTGAGCGCAGCGAAGTTCATCATGAAATTCATGATGGAGTCACTGAGTCTCACAGAGCAAACGAGTGCTAAAGCTTTCACGTGCCGAATCCTCGAAGTGCTCAATGGGTTCAATGGCCGCATCAAAGCCCTTGTAAGACTTCATGGCAACACCACACAACCTCGGTATACCCTGATTGCAAGCATCTACGATTGCTTGCTCTTGTCTGGCCTCCTGACTCTGAGACTTTGTCGAAACGACACGTCCTTAGTGGGCGAGCAATTTCAAATGGAGGACTTGTTAAAGGACCTTTCCAAGACCGCTATTTCCTCACTCCTCCTGACCGGCATGGATCAAGTAAGACAAACATACGAAGATCTCCGAAACTCACGGACAAGGGAGCGAGGTTTGAGAGACGACATGCCCACGGTCCACTCCTGGGTGATTGTCATGAAAGCCCTAGAGCATGCTCGGATTCCTCGGGCGTCCTTCTGGGATGTCGTGTACGCGGTCATGGCTACTCCTGAGGCGGTAACGAGTCTTGATGCAAGCGAGCATGAGCGTCTCTGGAAGAACATGTTTACGCTCCTCCCGCTCACCGAGTTCAATGACAAGGGCATCATGATTGCAGGCAGGAGGCATGATGCTACCGTTGACGGCTGGATACTGCCCCAGAAGTTGTTGAAGAAGGTTTTCCAAGTCTACAAGGACAATCCTCGCCAATCACCCAGCTTCAACAATTATTGCCGAGCATTGGTTGGTCGTTGTCACTACCTGGTTCAACAATGGGGTTGGCGCAAATGTGTGGCGGTGATAGGAGTCATTTTCGACTTCTTCGGGTCACAGAATCTTGCTCATCTCCGGAATGAAGAGGTATACAAGTCCCCCAAATTCCTGGATGAACTAGGTGGTAGCCCGTCGTTGGCTGTTGAGAAGATCGACAAATGCTTCCATATCTTTTTGAAGCTCATTGCACTGAGCATCAAGAAGCTGAGTGAAATCGGTTCACTAAATGATATCCGCAACCTCGTCACCCGAACGATGCCGAACCACAATCGCCAGCTCCTCAAGGAACAGACAATTCATGAGCGCGATTTGGCCGCTTTGAGGAACCATCATGACCTTCTCTGCACTCTGTTCTGGGCCTCTCCACCCGACATTCGCCCGGGCGCCCATTTGATTGAGCGGCTTGTTGCCCCCGCAAGCTCTCACAAGGAGGCGTGCTTGATCAATCTGCGGGCTTGGAGCCAGCTGGCGAGATTCATCATTTCATCGGGAGAAGCCACCACTTCATTCAGGCCATTTGGCCAGTGGCGGAACAATTTCTTTCAATCCATGATGCAACAGTTTGATTCAGTGCGGTCGGATATGCAACAGCAACTATTGGCCTTGTCCAAAGATGCAAGCAATACGATCAACTCTGAGATGGTTGATGCGATGGTGGCGATGAACAGACGAGCTGTGATGGATGTCCTTCATCTCTCTGCCACAGCCTCCTTGGATGTCATGAGACATGCCCCGAACTTGGAGGCTGCCACTTTCGCCTTGAACACACTCCAGCTCCAACAGGTGTTCAAACACTTTGGCGCATGCCCTCCACAACTGGACTGGTCTATTCTCCGCGCGTCATTAACCACTTTGGAAGTCTTTCTATCCCGCGTCGACGAGTTCAAAGATGACGAAGAAAGCCAACAAAGTGAAAGTCAAATTCTGAACTCGGAGCGAGCAAACGACGCCATCTTGGTGCTTGACCATGACCTCTCCAATAGCTACTTTTCAATGGCGAGGTGCATACTTTCTGCACGTGGAGAACGAGAAGTCTATGCTTCGGCGGCCATTGAAAAATCACAATGCACCGAGCAGGTGGTGACTCTGTCGGCAAGGCTTGCAGTGAGGTTCATCAATGGCGGGCTTATGCGGCTTTCCGATATGTTCAAGTATGGGAAGTACGGGCTATTTGAGGATGTCCCAGCCAAGATCAGTCTCGACCAACGGCGACGGTTGGTCTTGTTTATGACGACTCTCCTAAAACACGGATTTGATGATTTCAACGAAGCTGGCTTCACGCTCTCCGAAGTCTGGGCTTTGTCGATTGTCAAGCCACGGCAGTACCTCGCATACGAGAACCAGTTCGCAGAAGAGCTCCGGCGGCAACAGAAAGAATTTGTTCCGGAAGCAGTCACAGGCCTCGCTATCAATCCTGACTACAACACGAACCGCGATCTATTCGAACTTACTATAGCATGGATGCGCAAGTCCCTGCGGGATGCTGGCCCGGCGCTCAAGAAGATTATCATGTCGGAACACTCGAAGACGCTGAAGCTGGTTATGCAGCAGATCCAAGGTGACTTGCGAATCATGTCCCAGGACGCATCCGAGCACCCTAGTTACGTGGCTTTCATCCGGGATATCATTGCTCTGATCAAGGCTCATGGTGCCGAGATTTGCACCGTCGACAACTTCTTCTACCAGATCAACAAAGAATACTCGCCGTCGGTTCAAGACCCACAACTTCAGGTTGCTGGCATGTTGTCTTACGGACTTCGTCTGAGCGAGGGTGATACAAAAGTCGCCTCCCCACTCTTCTTCCTCCTATACAACAACTTCAAAAACTCGTTGATCAACGACAAGCTGCGCGATGAAGTTGTGCTGCTGTGCAAGGGAATCGAGAACCCGGGTATTCTGTCGTTCATCCTAGGCAAGATGCTCCCGGCTATCATGCGCGCGGCAGTCGTTGAAAGCTCAGGATTCCCGATGGTCGACGTCTATGTGGAAGCGCTGCGAGTGTTTTTAACTCGAAATGTGGTTCCCTATGAGCTGACTGAAGCCGACACGCCACATCTACTCGGTACGTTGCAGGGTTTCGTCAGCTGCTTGGATCAGCTTGGCCAGAGAACCGGACTGCTGGGGGCTGAGCAAGTGCACCTAATTACACAAATGTTGTCGATGTCGAACAATTTGTGGCCATCTCTTCATGGTCTGGCTTTATCACACGCGTCTTCTGGGTCCTGGAAGGAGATTACTCAGGTCCTGAAAGATGCAAGGAATGGGTTTGTTAGAGCCGAGCCCTACGTTTCCGACCTTGCCGAAATTGAGGACTACTCGCTTGACGCGGAGCTTCTTCTCTCGGGGTTTCGAGGGCACTCAACGACGTCCTCTCGAGTCGACGATCACATCAAGAGCTTCACAGACAACATTGTCAACGACGTGCGAAGAAACTGGGTCAACACCGGAACTAGGATCACCATCCAGGCTCCCGGAAAAGGACGCGGGTTTACCCAGACACAGTCTGGCCAGGGGACGCCTGGGCCGATATGGGATGCAGAGAGGCTGGTGAAGGATTTGTATGAGCAGATAAGGGCATGGAACTACTGGTGGAACGAGGTATTTGGAGAGAGACCAATGCGTACGCAAGCCTATACAAGCGTTTTGTTTTGATGAGCATGGCAACGGCGTTGGGATTTGAATGGATTGAGACCAAGGTCTAGAGGTCAGGCATTTGTGGCTTAGTATAAAGTATATCATTCGGAGATGGCGTCTGATAGGTAAGGTACCTCCTACCTTAGTCAAGGACCCTTGAGTTGGCTCTCGGCCGAGAATTTCCCGAGTGACGTATCTTTGCTCCGTGCATACCAGGTGCCTACGCGCCAAACGCGTCTCCTCGATCTTCGAAGCTCTCTGAGATGACTCTGATAACTTCAATCCCATCAATGCCAGCCTAAAGGGCGCGACATGATGGCTTCACTCTTTCGCCTTCCAGATGAAACCATCTTGACCCCTCTTCTCCAATCCTTTCCCTGCCGAGAGCACCAGATCCGATCCCTAGCAACGCTCCTCCACGTACGTAGCAAGCTGCCCTCTCACAACGAAGCCAACTGACGTCCCGACTCTGCAGCCCGAAGCAGCTCCCTGCCGCAACCTCGTCATCCACGGCGCGACAGCAACGGGCAAATCCGCCATCGCCTCGCGGCTCGTCTCCCGCCTCGTCACAAGCGCCAACCATGACCCGCAGTCCGGCGGCCTGCAGGCGGCAGTGGTCAACTCGGTGCAGTGCATCACGGGACGGCACCTGTTCGAGCGCATAGTCGGGGAGGTGGCCGAGGCGCTGCAGTGGGAGCGTGTGCCGCGGCGCTGCGAGACGCTGGCGCAGCTGGCCGTGGAGATGGCCAAGATGGTCCAGTACCCGGCAAGGGATCCGCGATGGCGCTTTGTGCTGGTTTTGGATGCCATTGATCGGCAGAGGGATGCGCCGCCTACCTTGCTGCCCGCTCTGGCGCGGCTGTCAGAGATTGTGAGCCGACTAATCCGTCATATCTTTACCGACGTGGAAGCTAACATTGAGGATCCAGATCCCATGCCTCACCTGCGTCTTCATCGTCACCTCCCCCCCCGCCGGCCTCCTACGCTCGCCCTCATCCGCACACCTTCACTTCCCGCCCTACGAGAAGAAGGAATTCGCCCGCATCCTCGCACTCACGCCGCCCGATCCCATCCCGGGCCACACGCAGCAGGAAACCACAGACCTCTGGACGCGCTTCTGCGCTGCCGTCCACGACTCCCTCACAAAATCCGCCTCTCGCACACTGCCCTCGTTCCGGCATAGCTGCCGTGCGCTCTGGCCCCGGTTCACAGCACCAGTTCTGGCAGGCACGCACACGCCCAAGGAGTTCTCAAAGCTGCTTATCGCAGGGAGGGTGCACTTCCAGGACGAATCACTTCTGAACCCCAGCATCGTCTCGGTCCGTCCAAGGAACAAACCCGTCGATGCCGTGGCGGCCAAGCCCTCGGCCTCGGCGACAGATCTTACAAACCTGCTCCCCACAACAGCCCGCCTTCTCCTCCTCGCCGCCTACCTCGCCTCCCACAACGCAACCCGTCACGACCTCACCCTCTTCTCAACCTACCACCACGGCCGCAAGCGACGCCGAGGCGGCATAGCGGCGCGCGGGGCCCCGCGCACCAAGCACCGCAAAATTGCGCGCAAGCTCCTCGGAGCACACGCCTTTGTCCTCGAGAGGATGATGGCCATCTTTGCAGCCGTGCGGGCCGAGTGGGCGGACGGCACTGCCGTGGGCGCCGCTGGACTGGATGGAGATGTGGGCATGGCTGTTTCAACGCTTGCAAGCCTGCGGCTATTAACGCGAGTGGGTGGCGCGGGGGATGTTATGGATCGGGGGGGTAAGTGGAGGATCAATGTCGCATGGGAGGTGATACGAGGGATAGGGAGGAGTATAGGGGTTGAAGTGGAAGAGTGGTTGATAGATTAATAGATTTAATACCTGATGTGAATAGAATAACCAACATGCTGGCCACATCATCATCTTCGTCAGGCACATTTCGCAAGGGATAGTCCAATCATGCCAAACATGTATTCCATGAGCCGTAAAGTGATCGCATGCATCTCGTCTATCAAAAGCCAGGCATTTCCATTACATATTCACGTGATGATACAGCGCGTCGAGCAACTCCTGAGAGGCCTGAAACGCATCCTTCTGTCTTGTCTCACCAAAAACGCCAATCCATGATATGTCATACAAGAATCCAAATCCATAGTCTAGATATCCGGACAATGCCCTTCAGCAAAGCTTCCAGCTCAGTCTTTCCTTGCTGTTGAAAGGGTAAACACCGAACCGGCAAGAATGAGAAATAACAACCCAGAGTTTCTTCATGAGGCACCGGCGACCCGGTCGCCGGTTCGCCATGTATCTTCCTGCTTGGTGCCTGGAGGGAGCCAGCCCCCATTGCTACAGGCCCGAGTGCGACTGTGGGCACCGCTATCATCCGTCTTCTTAGAGCCGTCTATAGAGGCATCCCGGCCGAAGCAGTTCTCGAGGTAGGGGCGGGGGGTGAGACTGCCGCTTATAGGGGATGCCACGATGGCCGGCGGCCTTCCGTTGCTGGTGATGGGCAGCAACGGCGACTTGTTGGACTGCGCTAGAGTCTGGGCCTTGCGGTCGGCCTTGTTGCCCCCCTTTGTTCGGTCGTACAGGTACAACCCCAAGAATGTGAGGGCAATGCCCACGGCCTGGACGGGCGTCGTGGGGCTCCTGAACCAGACGAGGGCGAGCATGATGACGAAGACGCGCTTGATGAGGCTGGCGACTGAGTAGGTGACGGGGGAAACTATGGAGAGGAGGATGAAGGCGAGGATATTCTGGCCGAAATGAAAGACGCCGTTGAAGACAAACTCGAGCGTCAGTCGACCATGGTCCATCGAATTGGGCTGCTCATTCAAGTCGATCGAGCCCTCGCGATAAAAGTTCTTGAGGAGGCCGAATCCCTCGGACCAGAACCATATGGGCAAGGTGAGGACGAAAGCCATCCCAGATGAATAGCAGAGCAGGTTGAGCTTGTCCAGCTTCTTTGACGAAGGACCCGGGGCCTCGGCTTCTGCCTCGTTGAACAGCTTCTTCGAATAGAGGTTTTGCGTAACGAAGATGATGGTGGCGAAGAGAGCATGGATAACACCGCTGAGCTCGCCACCGTAGGTTGTCTTACCGGAGCAAGCCAGCATGACACCAATCGTCAGAGGGATGAGAGACAGATAGGTGGCCTTCGGGTAGCGGATGTCGTACACGAGTCTGTAAGCGAGGACGGTAAAGAGGGGCGAGAGACCCTTGATGGTGTGGACGAGTGATACAGGGATCTTGGACGTCGCCGTCGAACTGAGGAGATGGCCGCCAATCTGAAATGTGGCCAGGGGGAGGGTCGTGATGATTATCTCGCGCGTAGGCGTTCGAATCGGGTGCTTGAGAGCCGTGATCTTGGTTCGCATGACAGGGAAGATGGTGGCGAGCCAGGCCATGCATATACATAGCGACGAGACGAAGGCGAATTGGACCAGAGTCAGGGTGGCAGGCTTGTTGAAGGCGATCAGGATGGACTTTGAGGAAGTGTTTGTGAGCGCAGACGAGGTGTACCACATCAGGCACAGGATCTGGGTAGTGCAGCATCAGGTTAGCACACGGCGAGACTCGATGCGGCAAAGGGTAGGACGGGCGTACGATGAGTTTTGGAGAGATGGGCGCGCGCAGGGCATCGGCGATCTCCTGGGCGTTCTGGCTGACGCTGCCATTGCGCGCCCGTATTGTGCGGATAGCATCAGTGAGGCTCTTCTGTCGGTTGTGCCCGCGCGAGTTGGCTGACCAGCCGTTGTCCTGCTTCGAGGCGGGGAGCCATCGATCCGAGAGGTGAGGCGGCGCGCCGTTGGCCCAGCCGGGAGGGTTGAGGGGGCTTGGAGACCGAGAGTTGCCCAGGGGCGTGTCGATGAAGTCGGGGAACTTTTCCATCACAGGATGGTCGGGGGGGTCGTTGGCGTGTGGTTTGGGAGAGATAGCGGGCTGGTGAGATAGGCCAGGCGACGAGGAGCGCAACGGCGAGGATGAGCTGTGAGCAGGCGCCACAGCCGACGGACGAGAGGGCGATTCGAAACGAGCGACGGGGGGTTTGCAGAGGCAAGCCGGATTATCGTCGACGGATCTGTATGCTCATTCTTATCGACACCTGTAGTAGGCCGGGGCGGTCCGGGGCTGAGACTTGGAGGAATGGACCTGGGAGTATCGACAAGGACGAAAGCGGTAAAACGTCTGGAAACGTTACAATCGCTCGTGAGTTCTCTGCGACTCCATCCAGAATCGATACGAAGCCGAGAGATGCTCTGGTTCGACGGCGTTCACGTCAAAGCGGGAGTGGAAGTGAAAGTGGGCATGTTGCTCGCACGCTATAATTAAACCAAGGGGCGCCAAGCTACGAATCGAAGCCAGAGAAACTGCACCCACGGGGCTGATTTACAGGGGTGCTTACGTGGCGCGTCCCTGCCACGTTGCTTAGCCGCAGTTGATCCGATAGCCGCCTTATCGATACGCAGCCTGTAGTCGAGCTACTCCGTACTCCTGCAGTACTGTGCTCTAGTCTTTTTTGCTTGGGTCAGGCTTGAAGAGTCCGCCTCGTCGCGCAACAGAAAACTCCACTTCGACCAGACCAGCCTTGCTTCCTCAGCTTTCTCTTAGCGCATCCTTCTTCTGACCTGACTTGGTAGCACGGCCTTCTCTTATAGGAATGGGAAGAGACCCGAAGCAGTACATCGTTGCGCTCGCGGGTTTCTACGCCATCTTCCAGCTCACCACCCAGGTCTCCAATCCCGCCGCGCACCCAAAGCACTTCCTGGTCGCGACGCCACCGTCGCCAAACTCGAATCCGCCATGGCGGCCCCAAAGATGACCAAGAACCAGATGCGGAGGGCCAAGAAGAAGGAGCAGAAGAAGGCTCAGGCAGAGGTGCGCGCCAGCCCTCCGCCCTGTGCTCGTGCTCGTGTGATGCCGTATGCTGACGCGCCACAGGCTGCCCCTACCGAGACCGCAGAGCCCGCCGAGGAGACCAAACCCGAAGACAGTGAGGCCGCGCCTGCGTCCACAACAGATCTCGAGGTGAAAAGGAAGCCCGAGTCGGAAGATGCCGCCCCGGCCGATGGTCCGATCCTCGACGATGGCCTGGAGGAGGATCCAGCCTACGCCATGTACAAAGACATCTTTAGCAAGTTTGGCGCATCGATGGAGGAGGACGAGGTCGCCAAAGAAGCCAATGCTGGAAACCAGGGGACCGTGTTCTTCTCTGACGATGACGATATCCCCGATGAAGACGAGGAAAACGCCGGACAGCCCAAGCTATCCAAGAAGAAGAGAAAGATGCTCAACAAGCTTTCCATTGCAGAGCTCAAGGCTCTCGTCAGGATCCCCGAGGTGGTGGAGTGGCAAGACGTCTCTTCCTCGGATCCCCGCCTGCTCGTCCAGATCAAAGCCCAGCGAAATGTCGTGCCAGTTCCAACTCACTGGTCGCTGAAGCGAGAGTACCTGTCTTCCAAGAGGGGTATCGAGAAGCCGCCGTTCCGTCTCCCCCAGTTCATCGCAGAAACTGGCATCACCGAGATGCGCGACGCCGTTCTCGAGAAGCAGGCGGAGCAGTCGCTGAAGCAGAAGCAACGTGAGCGGGTTGCACCCAAGATGGGAAAGCTCGACATTGACTATCAAAAACTCTACGATGCCTTCTTCCGTTTCCAGACCAAGCCCGAACTGACTCGATTCGGTGAGGTTTACTACGAAGGCAAGGAGACCGAAGTCGATTATCAACATTTTCGACCTGGCGACCTCACGGAGAATACCAAGGAAGCACTTGGAATGCCTCCTGGAGCACCGCCACCATGGCTCATCAACCAACAAAGATTTGGTCCTCCCCCATCTTACCCTACTCTGAAGATTCCTGGTCTCAATGCGCCGCCACCTTCGGGAGGCTCATGGGGCTTCCACCCCGGTGGCTGGGGCAAGCCACCAGTCGACGAGTTCAACCGTCCCCTATTTGGTGGTGATGTCTTCGGTCTCACCGCTCAGAACGGCGGGCAAGGCCAAGCGGCGGGGCAAGGAACAGCTGCCGCCGGCGAGCCTGTGGAGCGAAACCTTTGGGGCGAGCTGCAGCCCCGAGAAGAAGAGTCTGAGGAGGAGGAGGAGGAGTCAGAAGAAGAGGAGGAAGAGGAGGAAGAGGATATTCCTGGCGAACTGGAGACGCCCGGCGGCCTCGAGACCCCTGGTGGTTATGCCAGCACAGTACAACCCGACTACGGCCAGGGTGTCGAGACATCGATTGCCGGCGAAATGGATCTCCGCAAGGAGCGCCGTGGCTACGACACGGAAGAATCCAGCGCTCCTCGCTCCGCCTACACCATCCTCCCCGAGCGCCAAGTCCGTGCCGAGGGCTTCTTTGGCAGCGACCGCGTGTATGACCTTAAACAAGCCCAGCGGACCGGCGTGCCGGTTTTGGGGGCCGAGGACGACTCACGCAAGCGCAAGAAGCCTGGCGATGTTGACGTTGCCCTCGACGTGGACGCTCTACACAACCACGACGGCATCAGCAAGGATGACCTGCGGCGCAAGTTCGAGGAGGGCAAGAAGGAGGAGGGCATCGGGGCCAAGTGGGCGTATGACGATGACTTGAGCGAGATGATTGCCCAGGAGAGTCGGAAGAGACAGAAGACGGAGGCGGAGAAGAATGAGAAGCGGAGGGAGGGCAGGGGCAGATACTAATCCGGACGGTGTAGGTCAATTTAGAGGCGTGTTGAAGGTGGCGGAGGAAGAGTGTAACATGGATACTGGGCCGGCGCGGGTCTTGACTGGCGTTTTTGCGAAGCCGTTCAGTGGCTAGAATAGGACAAATACCATGCTTCTTGAGGTTTGAAAAGTGCTCTCAGGGTATGGAAGTAGTGTAAATATCAAACATGTTAAAGATGCGTGCCTCAAGAGCCATGGCTAAACTTTGAAGGGAGTTCCTCGACACCTATGTAGCCTCCTTTACTCGTCTGAGGCAAAAGATGGAGGTCTTTTGAGACATGATTTAGCCTCTTGGAGACGGCCATGTTGGAACCATATTTTGGCGCCGAGAAGATGTACGGAACATGGATGTTGCCCTGGAGCAAGTGAGAAGACGTCCCATCCACAGTTGCAATGGTAGAGTTTGAGTTGTGTATGCACCAAGCAACCGAAAGACGCTCAACATGCTGAGAGTTCGCTCAAGGCCTGCTGCTCTTAGGCCAAGTCCGCTAGTCACCGTCGTCCCGGAGTGAGAGGCGGGACTGGGACATTTCTGAGTATGTTACTTTAAGCATATTGCTCAGGCATCGAGAACGACGCACGGCAGGCACTTGTGACCAGGAGAGCTCCTTGTGGTATGAGAGCGCTTGTGCGTCAGCCTTAATATTAGAGTTTGAGCAGCATTGGCCTGAGAAGTCCCTGTCAGGGCACATGTTAGCTGGTCGGATTCAAGCCAACAGCTTAATGTCAATGCATGGCACTTACTTCAGGTATACTGCTGAGATTTCAACAAGACACCGGGAAATCCATGAATATCATCAGGAACTGATAGTCGTAAAAGCACTTATGTGCTGGTGAAAGCGCCTTTTAGACTGCAGTCCAAGTAGTGCCGGTCACACTTGAATAGGGCCTGCAACTCGTGATCCAACAGTTTTCCAGCGGATATGAACTTCCCCAGGAAGCTCGTGGCCAATACTTACGACGACTCGTCGTAGTCTCTGAGCTCCAGACTGTCTATCATACTCTCCAGCCAGCCCACGACTTCCTCATGAACTGCCCTATGCAGACGCGGCTGCCACAGATCCTGGCCGTAGCGAAAGTCGCAGCCAAGGCATTTCCTCACGATGTCGCAGCATTTACTGCCAATTGTTGAGCCCTTCCACTTATCGACCTCAAGCAGGGCGACGCCCAAGCTGCAGAGAGGAACGCTCTTGATACCAACACAGAGTCGCTCATCTTTGGTTGATTGGAGGTGAGAAGACCCTGCATTGGGGCTCCGTTATGCTCCAACTCGACTCCCAGGTGGAGGGTCTGAAGGGCAGAAGGGGCGTTGTGACCTTTGGCAAGAAATGAAAGGTCCCCCAGGCGCCAGCAATCGTTGAGCCAAGGCGTAGCATATGCTGCAATTGAGATGGCTGGAGCCATCTTGAGGCGGTCGTTGGAGAAAACACCGAGAGGGAGCTCGCTTCTCTCTCTTCTTTAGTCCATTCTCGTCGGTGACACCAAAAGATGGCGGCGGCGACGGCATGGCAG
This sequence comes from Fusarium cyanostomum, assembly GCA_014824385.1. NCBI lineage: Eukaryota > Fungi > Ascomycota > Sordariomycetes > Hypocreales > Nectriaceae > Fusarium > Fusarium cyanostomum. The sequence goes on from JABCKW010000686.1 coordinate 29,488, forward strand.
CTGGCGGAGGTTCCGGTCGACCATGTCGTCAACTTTATGTTTGCAGAAAGGAACTTCTTTTTAATCGGCCGACGGCCTCGCTAAGCGGCTCTGTCTTTAAAGTCAGGTGAGATGGTGTTGTAAAACAGTGGAGGAAAGAGAAGGGCCATGAGATGGAAGGTACCTCTTCCTTCGCACTTCCATGTTAGTAGGTACCTTATCTCCAAGCATTTAAGCTGACCTCCAACTCGCCAAAATATTATTCATTCCTTTCCTAACTCTGGCCAATCGTCATAGCCTGTGCCGAGAGCTCTTCTCAATTCCTCCCCAATGTCTTCCAGGTCCGACCAATTGACCTGCTTATTCCGCTTCATCTCTTTGACCCTCTTCTCGTTCATTACCAGGCGAGGAGCGAGTTCATGCTCCCTCTTGAATCTGTGCATATGCATATTTGATGTCGCTCAGCCAGTGGCTATGGAGGACAGACACTGCGCCTCAGATCCTGATCGCCTCCATAGCTACCGAAGCAGAATCATTTCATGGCCTAATAGTCATGGAGATGGAGATAGTGCTCGGTCAGTACGCATTCCACCCTTGCCAGCAGAAGCGAAGCCAGGCGCACCCTGGCTGTGCCCAGACGTGGATTGTCATCTTGGTTCTGAGCCATTCGTAGTACGAGCCGAGTGGCTTGAGCATATTGAACTCGAACACGGCTATGGGCCAGAGTTGAGTTGTTTAGATGCCCTCCTTGTCTCGAGTATACAGGAAGTAGAAAGGAGAGCCTGTCAGCCCATGTTGACTCTCATACGGAGGAACTATCCCTCTCCACGCTGTCGAGTTCGATGATGCCAGACTCGGAAGCACCCTCAACTACTTCCCATCACAACTGCAAGCAAGATGAGGCTGAAGAGGCTCTTAAGAACCAAAGGGTATGATGATCAAGGCCGATTGGTGAGGTTCTTGAAAAAGGACTGGACGCACTCGAAATATTGCCATGACATAAACGAGTTATGAGGACTCAACCCTAAGCCGATGCAGTGATTAGGGAAAGTTCATAATATTACCTGCGACTCAATTACACAAACCATGAACAAAGGCCTCGAGTCGAATATAGTGTGAGTGTGACGACTCTAATAAGAACCACCTTGATATGAATGAGAATGGGCAGACGTATTCCTATTCCAACGAAGCCGCATCCTGCGAGATAGTGGTATATGTTACCAAAAGGATGCTCCCGTGAGTGGGTCACCTGGATTGTGTCGGACTCAAGGCTGTCCCAGGATTGAAAAGTGAGTTTATACACGCAGTTTCCCTTTTCAGCCAGGACGAGCGGAGGATTAACCCAGCACAGATAAATGGTATTGCAAAGACTTCAGAGAGTGTCTCAGCATAGCAGACAGAGAAGCCAGCAGGCGATAAGGTTAAATCTAACTGGGAGACTGTTCACCATCTTGTGTATCTTCTCCCTTCGCTAGCTAGTTGATAGTTACTGTCGGTTGGATATTTTGAAAATAAGCTGGTGGTATTTCAGCCAAAGAAACCTCCGTTACTTGTTTCGTCCTCTAATCACTGAACGAAAGCAGCTGAATCTACAGTGAGTTGGCCATTATAGACGTAGGTGTTGGAAAGTGTAGTTGGCTGGAATATGAAGGGAACTTGGTGCACCAAGTAACCGAGTTATGGGAGAGTTTGATCCAACCGCTAGAACGGACTATTTCTCGGCCTATTGGTTCTTCCAAAGATAACCTATCGACAAGCTGTATGCTCGCACAGGGCAAGCTCTCCTGAGTTGTTCTCCATGCATCCGGTTCATACCTTTTCCATGCCTGGTCTTGAAGGTACTCCACAACTAAGCCGGCCGATACAACAAGCTCGTACAGTCACATGCAGGGACACACGCAAAGAACAGAATAAGGATAAAATACTAGTATATGTAACATAGGACACCGCTTTACAGGCTACCTCACGAGGCAAATCGGTAATTCGCGAAGAACCCCACATCAAACGATCCCTCTCTACCGACTCCCGGCGACCTTTGATCAGTGTCCATTCCCAATAAGCGCCCGAACCACGTGTAAAAAGTCGATGCCATCTCTCCGCTTGTATTTCCCCCATGTTTCCATACATTTCGCCCCGTGCCGTTTTGGCGCTCTTTTATTTGAACGTGCAAGTCCCTGGTTCCAGCTTCATCTTTCGTGGTCGGCCTCTCCGCCTTTTCGCCGGCTGTTGACTTGAGCCAGGCTGTTCAGCCGTACTGCCAACAGCAGGTCTCTTGGGCGGCGCTCTCAACGTACGACCCGCCACCGAGGATCCAGCAACTTCTGCACCTCGCGACGCGAGGCTGCTTCGCGTAATGCGCCTAGTAGATGGTTCTGGGATACCCAGCAGTGATGAGGACGCCCCGCTCTAGGAGGATCCTCCAGATTTACTACATTCATTACAAAGCCATTTGGAACGAGTCACCGGAGTAATGGCAGTCCTCTGAATGCAGCCAGCGTGGTAAAGGCGGCTTGGGCAGTCCTAGAGAGCATGTTAGCACAGTTCGTCTTCAAACCAGCACCCGCATTACCTACCTTGTTCGAGCAGACAAGCAGACCAGGCCCGAGAACTGGAAGCTGACACACTGTACACCCATTTGCGCCTTTCACAATCTGAGCAGCGCGAGGTGACTGTTTCAGTGTGGCATCCGTAGTCTGCGTGCCACTGGTGCCATTCGTTTGCTCGTCCTTTTTGGACCTCAACTGAACCCTTGCCTCATCAATGAGCTTCATGGCATTGTCGAGCGACTTGTCATCCAGGACATTACGCGCCATCAACACACTCGTGTGTTTGCCATACTCGGTCATTCGATGAGCGGCTGAAACCAGCCATGAGGCATTTTGCTTGACGAATTTAACCCAGGCGCGGGGGAAATACGCGCCAGAAGTAATGTTTTCCTGGAGGATGAACGCGTCCCATTTTCGAATGTATTCCTTCTCTTCAGGTGTCACATCCGAAAATTCTCCTATGTCCTCTCGATGTTTTTGGATCAGCCATGAGTTATCCACCACAGGCTTCGGCAGCTCCTCGCCCGGCACGAGCCGTGCCTTGCTGACTGGGTCAAAGAGGGGATGGCTAGTCTCCGGAATGATGATCTTTCTCTTCTTGGGTGGCGCATTCACTGGTATCGTAGGCAGCGTTGGCGGAGAAGGTTTGGGGCCAGGTTTGTCAAAGAGCTGCCTTGCAGTCGCTGGCTTTGACGGAGACCGTACTGGCTCTTCGTTGTTATCTGGGCCAAGGCGCGAGGTCACCCAAGAGTGATCGCCCGCCGCGAAGGATTCCAAATTGAATGGCTTCATGGGTTTTCCGAGCTGGTATGTCCTCGTGGGCGTACCGACGGACTCGAGACGATTGGAGACACGAAAGTGCGGCCCTTGACCCGTCATCTCGAGCATATAATGGTAGTTTGGATGGAAATTCTGCAAATGAGTTTGCAGATCCAATAATGAAGTGTTGTATGCACCACAGGAAATGCACCGCCAGAAATCTAGACACACTGGCTGATCAACTGGCAAGAAGTACGTGACGCGACCCTCAGCCTGCACAGCTTGCGCAGCCCTTGCCCGCCGCTTTCGCTCTTTTCCTTGTGCCTGGTCGCTCAGAACCTTGAGGTTGTAGACTTTAGGCTCTACTCGAACTCTTAAGGCGCGGCTGGGGGTTTGGTCACCGTCCATCTCATCCTCTGGCTCATGCGACGAATCCTCATGAGCATGCCCGTTGACGCCGTTGGTGCCATCGATGCCGTTGGTGCCATCAATGCCGTTGGTGCCAGCGATGCCGTTGGTGCCATTGATGCCGTTGGTGCCAGCGATGCCGTTGATGCCTTCGGTGTCATGAACACCATTGACAACGCTGACCCCACTAATATCATTAACGCCATTCACTGGGCTGACACCATTGAGTTGGTCATCAGGTATAGGCTCAAGTTGCCCAGTGGTGTAAGGCTCAGCGTCTGGATCGATGGCGGTGATGCAGGGCTTGGAATTTTTGTCCATGGGACGGAAACCCGCCGTCCACCGGAGATCTACGTCCATGACATAATCGGTCGAACGTGAAGGTCGTTGAGGGTGATAGCCAGTTGTAAGTCGAACAGGATTCTTGATTCTCCCAAAAACTCTCTCAAATTCGCTGTGCAAGATCCAATGGCGCTTGGCAGAGTCGGAGAGAGGGCCTTGTTCAGCCAAAGGAATACCAAAGTCATGAGACTCGAGTGGCGGCCATGTGCCATCATTGATGGATTCCAGTTCAACGTCTAGTCTGTACAACTCGGAGAAGTCGTGAGACTCATCATCCTGTCTGTTGACAAGTATGCTCTCTTCAGGGACGAGAAAGGGTTGGGGCAGGTCAATCCGGGCGACTCGATGAGGGCCGACAGGGTTTTTGTAGGTAGTAATGTCGCACTTCTTGCTACTGCGGTACAAAACATGAGTGAAGCCTCTGCTCACATCGGAAACGGTGATTTGACATTTGCCCTTTATGGTGAGGTTGTCGCGGGTCACGACGGTGGTTTGGAGGAGGGGCCGGACTTTTTTGGAATCCTTATGAAAAACCTTGAGGACCTCGACGCGTAGCGCCGAGCGGCTTTCCGAGTCTCCGGGTGAGGCATGGTAGCCAAGGTCGAGAGAGTCCGGGGATGACAGACGACGGCGCTTTTGTGGAGGAGCGCCATCATCTTGGCCCGACAAGTGCTTTGGGGTGGAGAGGCTCACACCCATGACTGAGTTCTGCAAGGCGCTTACTCCGCTGAGCCAGTTTTGGTGAAGAAAGGGGCCCGTCCTCTGACTGCGCCTTTTCAGGTTCATGGCGGAGGGAGAAGGATCATGGGAGAAGGAGAGAAATGATGAGATGAGATTGGTGAGCGTTGGCCTCTGGTGCGGCGAATGCGGGTGCGGGAGTGATTGCGGTTGCAATGATTGCGACTGCAGAGAATCTCTCAAAGGCTGGCGATGATGGCGCTCATTGTTGTCGCTGCTTGTTGCCGTCATGCAAGCCGGTTAAGATGGGTTTGCTGGGCCAGAAAAATGATGGTAGGGAAGATTGGCGAGAAAGGAAGGTCAAACAAGACACGACGGATAGAGGCAAAGCGAGAAACGAGGCGACGCCACAAATTGAGCAATCGAATCGCGCCAAAAGCGAACAAAGCTGAGCTGCTACAGTGAGATGGAGCGTTTGGCGATGAGATTTGGGGCTGCTTTGAGCGCGGCCGTGATTCTGTTTGTGGATGTAAATAATAAGGAGGAGATGCGAGCCCGGTCGCGTGTGGTGAGTAAGGCTGCCCCCCGTCAGTGCCGCTGCCGCCACAGTCGCTGCGTCGCTGTCCTCACTGCGCCGTGTCTATGAGCGAAAAGAGGGCTCATCTGCACACGGGCAGTGATATCGCATCAAAAGAAGAAAAGCAAAGGCGGGCGTGAGGACTGGGAGGCGTCGTCATGTAAGTCGGCGTTGATGCTTGGCTGGGGGAGCGCGGCGGCGGCAGCAGGCGAAAGACGCGTGCCAGTGGCAGGTAGAGGAACAGGGAGATTCTATCGCGACTCCCAATGGGGACTAGTGCCAGAGCTACTTGATCCTGGGAAGCCGCGGAACTCTGAGCCATTCAACGACTCGCGCAGGCAACTGGCGGGACCACTTTCCTTGCTTGTCCAGGCGGGACCAGAACCCGAATTCGCTCCACCGGCCGCTCTCAGCGAATCGAAGGCACGATCCGAGCGAAAACTGCCATGAATCGTGTGCTATGCATGCCAACGGGGCGCCCCTTTAATAGAAACTTACCAGCTCAAGTTCATTTTCTATTGCATTTCTCGCGGGTTCGAGCCATCATGAGATGGGAGGGTCATCATGGGACATTGCCAGCGAATATGCTCTTCGTTTAAAGTCTGCAGCTGGCAAAGCTCAGGTACGAGTTGAAGCTCAGGGGGGTTGATTGCCAGACGGCGAGAGAAAATCAAATCAAATGCCGTTCTTCATGTGTTCTCTGTGTTGTCCAAAGGAGGAAATTCGAATTTCAAGGGGAATAGTAGATTATCACGCCCACGGTCATGTCCAGCATGCATGACAGAGTATTTGACATGAAATTACAGAAACATCTTGATTATGACACCAACTAGGCAGGGTTATCTTTTTATACTTAATTTAGATATATTTTATCCCTATAGGAGAGAGAGCCTCCTCCATGACCCAATGTCAACCATGCCTTGGATTAACAGCCTCGTTGCGTCTGCTTGAAGTCGAGCTTTTCCCGCTTTTGATTGGCTGTCCTTGACCCCGCCCTTCCCCCAAAACCCCACAGGGAAAAGCACTAAGGCAAGGCTGGCAGGCGGGTGAATTCTCTTGGGCCCACGGTAAATAATAATACAAGCTTCTCCTGTCGATAATAAGGATAACAGTAGTCCTAAAGGTTATCAAAAATGGCAAAGCCCAAATAAGTCTTCAATATTCTTAGCAAATACTTTATCTTATTTCAATAAGCTTTTAAGCTAAACTGATGTTGTATTAAAAGAGATAAGGTAAGAGGCGATTGTCTGTTAGTCGGCCTGGGGTGGGCCAAGTTTACTTTCACCCGCTTGGCTGTTGTCTCTCCAGGCACCGAGTTCGATCTTGCCCCTCCAACACTCTAACAACTACAACCTCATCTCCCGCGAACTTGTTTGTTCTCGACTACTTTTCAGTTGCGACAGAGCAATCATCTGATCTCTCATGGATACATGACGGACACTTCCTGCTGAGCCATTTCGCCGACCTTGAGTCACCCGTCATCCATTATTTGGTCGTCGGCAATCACCCGAGGGGGAACGCTCGAGAGCGCCAAGCCTTCTGAGGTGTGAACAATCCCATCTTGCGCCAGCCCATATCATGTCGTCCACAACTCCTCTTGCTTTACTACTATGCCTACATCGGCATCAAACCAAGTCGGCAGTCTTGCTAATGCCTTTGCTTTCATAGGCGCCGTTACCATGGTCCGTACACGAGCCGCCGACCGTCAGGAACATGCTGAACCTTCCACCCGTCGCAACCCTTCCCGAACCTCCCGAACGCATGTTGCTCGGCCATCTAGACATACAGAGCGGTCGCATTCAGGCATAATGCGCGATAGCGACTCCTCTTCTGCCGATGGCGATTTGGACTCTTCCATTAGCAGTCTAGACCAGCCGCCTGAGACCGATGCAGAGAGCGAGGCGGGCTCAGGCGACGAAGCTCAGTTCGGGACACGATCGCGCCGAAACAACAAGATACGCCCAGCAGGAAATGCGCCCACAAGGACTGGCGGTCGCCGAAGCGCCCGGCAGGCAGCCATGTCCCAGGCTCAGCGTGAACCTACCCCCTTGGACGCTGGTACAGCGACCGCATCCGACGTCCGCCAACAAACAAGAAAGCGGCCAAAGTCGCTTCAAAAGAAGGGACGGTCCTCGAAGAAGCAGCGCATGTCCCCTCAACCAGAAATAATACCCGAAGGTGTCATTCCCAATTGGGCGGATCCCCAAATGCCCTACGGCGCATGGACCGACATTTTCTACTATGCAGCTATGGCAGGCAGCCATGACGACCTCGATGTCAACTGGCTGATAAGCACTGCCACCACTTGCAAGGCCTTTTCCGAAGCTGCATTGACAGCCATCTACCGCTCTCCGCCACTTATCACTCCTGGAAAGGCGAGACACTTCACCGCCTTGCTAGAGCGCCCGCCCTCTGACACTCGTTTTAACTACCGTGCCAAAGTCGAGTCTCTCTATGTAGATGTTCACGTGGTACCTCCAACACTATTGCCCAGGATGATTCAAGTGCTGCCACGTCTGAGAGAAGTTATACTCTTCACGCAATCTGATCAGCCGCCATACAGACAGCTCGATCGCACCGTGAGATGGCAATATTCTGAAGAAATATTGCAGGCTTTCAGGCCAGGCTCCGACCAACTCGGCCCAGCTCATGTCGAGAAAAAATCATTATACACCACTTTGAAGAGCTGGGAATGGAGTGGAAGCCTCCTAGGAGGGCCTGTCGCAACTGTCAAAGACATGATCCGTGTCCACCAAGAACCTTCTTTCGCCCATATCACCAAACTGAGCTTCACCAACTGCCAAGTCCCGTCGCTTCATAAACCACGACCTAAGCCGGGAGACGAGGAGCGAGAGCTGCAGCTGTACAGCGAAGATGGGGCCGTCATCGAATCGATTGCAGACGCCATTTCGCAATTGAAATCACTTCAACACTTGGTTTTTGAATCGTCGACTGTCATGAATGACCGCTTGCTCCCGCTCTTACCGAAAGATCTCGTCCATTTCGGGCTAATCAACTGTTGGGAGATCAAGTCTGAGGAGTTTGCGCCATTCCTACGCAACCACGGCAGACACCTCCGCACCTTGAACTTGTCGCACAATCAATCTCTAGACTTGGGGTTTTTGACCACTTTGGCTGATGCGTGCCCTGAATTGGAGGAGCTGTACATGAACCTGTCGTATTTCCGCCATCATGATTCCCTGTCCTTCCTCAACAATGACGCCGATCCTCTGTATGATCAGGCTCTACTTCCTCACCAAGTGCCACAATGGCCATCCAGCCTTCGCGTGATTGACTTTGAGCATATCCGGCATTGGAGCGTCGAAACAGCAGAGATGTTCCTGGAGTCTCTCATAGACAGCGCTGGATCGTTGCCGAATCTGAGGCATCTCGCAGTCAAGACGATGCTCAACATACCCTGGAAGGCCCGTGCAAACATGCGCCACGAGTGGCGGCGGAAACTAGATAGAGTCTTCCTCCGGCCCTTGGAGCCACCAAAGAAGCACTACTCGCTACGCCAGACGCAGGGAGAAGCGGAAACGCAGGTGGTTGAGAGAAAGGCCAAATCAAAGCGTCTTTCTGACGGTCCGTCTCGGCGGAGTACTCGGCTTGCTGCACAGACCTCAGACTCTGACTCGAGGCACAGCAACAACTCCAAGGGTCTTCGGAGTATGCCTGGCCGCCCAACATATGCGGAGCCCGAAACAGACGAGAATGAGTTCGAATCTGATTCAGACCAAGAGCAGGACGGGGCCGGCAGTCCCGCATCCAGCCAACACAAGAACCAGGCTGAACGCGAAGCATCAGAGGCACATGCCAAGACCCCGGTTATCCAAGGACGCTGCACCACCGTCTCCATCGTCTTTGACAACCAAAAACCGACTGAGCTGCAATACGGCATGGGAGACTTCATGGACGATGACCGCGCCGAGTCAGATGACGAGTGGGACGGTGATGAAGAAGATGACGACGATGCTGTCTTTGTCTGGCGTTAGCTGCTGAACCTCAACATCCCAGCAGCCCAACACAACCAACTCACCACTTCGCATTCCACGACTGTGTCAACTCGCTCCAACACCAGAATGTACTACTACGAAACTTTTTGATTTAATCTCCACCCAAATAACGCACTACGGCCTATGAGCTCGCTAATTGAAACTATGGCACGGGAAATGGTGCTGCGGAGGACGGATGGACTAGTTGGAGGTCGACTTGCCTGCTTTGCTCACCTGGTTTACGTGACAATTGCATTGTCATGTACATTCTCGCAGGAGAGCAAACCTCTAGCTTCAATTGCAAGAAATAAATCTCATGTGGGAAGCCGGAAAAATTCAAACTTGTCGTTTCTGCCCGTCAACCGTGTACTTGGTGATAACGCCTCGATATCGGACTGTGTGGGGGTGCCGTCCACTTGGTAACTTACATCAACCGGCGACCATGGGTGAGCTGAGAGGGCATCCAGTGGCACATGTGAGGGACAGCAAGTAAATGATTCGAGAGCTTGCTGTTTAATGGCGCGTCTGCTTGTTCATCCGGAACTATCCGATAATTCTGTACGTTGACAAGAGTGAGTTGGTTACACAGCAGTCGCAGTAAAGTGTGAGAATCTGGAATGGATGGAAGAGACCTCATGGCACCAAACTAACTGCCTCTTGTTACCGATAAGCACTGCAGAGAACGTTTGTGAGTCTTGCTCGCGTGCATCAGGCTAACAAAGCTCCTGGTTTATTGATGAGACGCATCATGATTACTATCTCTAGTGTCCTCGTACAAAAGTGTCTCATACCATCAGCACCCACACCAGCGAGCCTACTGCTCTCGCCCATGGTGATAATATACATACAGACGCCGCTTTCCAGTCCTAAGCCAGATGCTGCCTACTACCCCGTGTGCAAGAATTACAACTCATACAGTCACAGAGTCATGGGATCCTACCGCCTGCGCCAAACGTAAAAACCCTCCGATGCTCTTAAGAGAACAAGACCTCCCTTTGCTAGAATGCCGCACCGCCCATGCCTTCTCCCGCCATGTTCTTCATGCTCTTCTCACTCAAGTCGCTGCGCATCTCCCACGCCCTCGAGTCGCGCTCAAGCCGATTCCAGGTGTACAGGCTCTTACGCAGTCGCTCCTGTTTAGCTTGTAGCTCATCTCGCAGCTTCTCCTCTTCGTCCCTTAGTTTGCGGTAGTGTGGCTCGAGTTCCCGAGTCACACCAAGGGCAAAGGGAGTCATGGAAGGATCCAGCTTGCCGCCCGGAATAATAGGCGGCAACGTTGCTAGCATGGATTGCGCCAGGGTCTGCCGTGCACCACCGGCATGTTGAGCTGATGGTCCAGTCGGGGGGTTAAATGGTCGCTGTTGGGTTGGAGTTGACACTGAGGGCGCATTTGAAGGGGTAGCCCGTGGGCCAGTGGGGATAGCCGAGAGCCCATTTGGCGTTGAAGGTGTTGGAGAGGGCCCAGACATGTGTCTCGCCGGTGTCTGATTCCATCCGCCTCGTCCGCCACGCGGAGGAAAGCCGCCTCTGGCAGGAGGCACATAGCCTCGCGGGCCAGCTGGTGGGATAGTGGGACTGGTGGTACCAGAACGAAGGGGAGGAGCGGTAGGTGTCTGGGTTCGCACGGGAGGGTGTGGTGCAGGTGAAGCCACTGGTGGTGCGAAGTTCCTATTTGCCGCAGGGCCGGTTGGAGGTGCTCTTAATGCTGCAGGACCTCGTGGCGGTGATCTGGACGGCGGAGCAGATGAAGTTGAGTCATATGGCGTTAGTCTAGGAGCATCTCTGGGAGGAGCATCTCTGGGAGGCGCAGTCCCTGACGCAACAGCGACAGCGTGGTGAGGAGACTCTTCTCGAGACTGAAGTGGTGACCGTGCTCTCACTGAACTTGGGCGAGGAGATGATCTCCCAGATACCGACTGAGAGGTTATCGCTGATGAGATTCCAGACTCCCTAGGTGGACTAGCGCGCCTATAGGACTGGTATCGATCACCTCCACGTCGGCTGACAGATCGAGAACGAGGTCTGTAAGAGCCGCCGCGAGGGCCTGGTGGGGGCGTCCTTGCAGGTGGAGTTCTGTCGCGGCGAGCGCCAAAAGGAGACCTAGACCGCCGTCTTCGTCAGTTAGCCATACGTCCAAACCAAGCTCAATGATGCTCACCTATCATCCCGTCGCTCAAAATCACGTTCCCTATCGCGAACTCGATCACGCTCCCAGTCTCGATCTCTAACCCTTTCACGGTCCCGCTCCCGTTCGCGATCTCGGTCGCGGTCACGATCCCAGTCTCTAACAGGAGACCGTGGACGTTCATATCTGTCACCTCGCAGAGGCGAGCCTCTTCGCGACAGGCTACGTCGAGATGATGGCCGTCTCATTGATCTGCTGCGCTCTCGTCTGCGCGGACTGTCTCGCTGCTCTCTTGATCGTTCTCGTCGATATCGATCCCCTCCACTTCTCGACCTACGACGTGGTGGGTACCTCCCCGGAACATAGCTATCAGATCCAGAAGGAATTGGACTTCGGGGACGCGGACTTCTAGGTCGTGGACTCCTGGCCCTTTCCCTAATAGGGCTCCTGGCCCGCCTGGGTGATCGGTCCCGAGGAGTGGGCCTCCACGACTCTCCAGCGCCATACCTAACGACTTCCCCGTCGTCGAACCTTTTGAGAGTTAGTGGCTGTTTCTATGATGCTGAAATGTGTGCATGATGAACGAGAGAGCGCTACTAGAAAACAACACGGGCAACAAAAGGAAAATTAGTCGGAATCAGAACTGTTCGCTGTATCGCTGTTGGCGCGCTAGGATATGTCGTCCTGAAGCCTCAGTTTCGACGAAAACACAATGTCGTTAAACGGCCTGCCGAGAAACCAGAACGCCTTCTCCGTTTCATTGGAGCAAGTGGGGACGCCAACGGGCTTGGATACGATCATAGGCATCCCGTCGATTAATCTGATCAGCAAGCTGATCCATTCTCCGCCGAAGTAGAAGACCTAGGTTGGCCCAATGTTGGCAAAATGGAAGATCGAGCTCCAGATAATCCACGCTGGTGATTTGCTCCCATCGGTTGAGGAACCCTTCGAATCGCATGTCATCTTCGGGGACCAGGTAGACTTGGAATTCCACATCGAATATCTATTCCGAAGAACATGGTATAACAAAGAAGAAGTCGATTTCGGCATTCACGGGTCTGTCCTCCTCTTCCCTGTTTTCCTGCTTTCCACAGCTGATCCGATAACGCCGGGTACCAATGTAATACCGGTATACCTCAAGCCGGGCCATTGGATAATATTGATGGAAGCTGATGCTGTAAGGTTGAGGCTGTCGCGCAAGCAGCTCCGGAACAGGGCTATTGATCAATATATTGATTGACTGGGTTTCCACAGCGGGGTCGTGGGTTTGTCCTGCTTCTTCCAGTTCTTCGATAGTCTCGTCAAATACACTAACGAGCCCGGCAGGCCGTTTGGCGGTTGATTCCAGGTCACCCATCGTGAATGGTTCGGTCGTATAACGCTGTCGAGAAAGTGCGTTTCAAGCCCAACCCAGATATCAACACCGTGTAAACCGTCGAAGAGGTCGCGCGATCGGTCCAGGAGTTAAAAGGACGAGCGTCGAGTCTAGTAGTGGATGCTGAAGATGATGGATGCTTCAAGACGGTGGCGCGAAATGATGCTGAAGCGAGGGCAAGGGGATGAAGGAAGGAATACAATGTCAAATAGCTCACCTTCGACCTCGATCACGATCCATATCTTCTGTCTCCACGCTGCAAAATGCGCGGCAGGTGCTTTGCTTCAGAGCAAGTGTCGAGGCGTGCTTTCAGGAGAGCGCAAGCACGCGTTCTTGCGAGTCGCAGGATGGGAGCTTCCAAAGATTAGGTAGGTCGGAGGTTTTGCATCCCGAATCCCGGATAAGAGATAAGGGGCAGTCCATTTTTCGCACTGTGAAAACGCACTGTACTACACTTCCGTCTGATGCCCATGTCCGATGGTGAGCACAAGTTGATACGCATATTTATATGAATGAACAAAGAAGCCGTTGATACGAGTGTCCTACTTAGGTACCTATATATCCCCTGTGAAACATCCTAGCTCTGATACACGCAAAGACTCGCGTATGTCTATACAAGGCACAAATACGCCACTTGGCAATCGAATAGGAGAAATCATTCCCTCATCCTCCAATACCATCTTGGGTTCCATCATAATTACTTATCCTCGTCAGTCATGTCGCCATCCGATGCTTCCACGACTCTATCCAGAATCCAGGCTTGTGCCTCATCCGCGTGGGCTGCCATCATGTTATTGAGGCCAAACAATGGGCTGCGCACGACCGTCCCGAACCGTCGCTTATGAACCTTTCTCGTTAGGTCATGGTCGGACCAGCACGCGTGATCGCCTGCGATATAGACGCGCGAGTTTTCCTTGTACCAGGATGAGAGATCCGTATCAATGTCTGACTTGACTGGTCGAAGAGTTCCATTGACAAAGTTTACCACGCCTGAAATCCTTGACTTGCAGTCTAGAAAGCGTCAGAACGATATCGCTTTGATAGCACAGCACCTAACTTACCTCTATTAATGAGGAGAACCTTGACTCCGAGATAGGCGTTTCCGACGCCCATGACGAAGATATTGTCTGCGTCGTACAACTGCAGGTAATTGTCCCATAGATAACAGACCAACGACTGGATCTGCTCCTGAAGGGCCTTCTCCTTGAAGCCGGGGACATAGGCATCAGAGTCCTGAGTAAAAAGTCAGAAAAGAGTAGCCACAACAACAAGAAAAGGGAACGTACCTCTTCATGGGTGACGTATGCGGGGACGTTGATATCCATAACGCCAAACTTCTGACCAACAGCCCAATCGATGTACTCGGTTACTCCATCGACCTAGAGTAATTAGTTCAAGTTCCGGGCATGTGCTCTATCACTCACAACCCAAGCATTATGCGGCTCGAGAGATGTGTCGATGACATCCGGCTGGGCCAGAAGCTGAGGACTAAAAGGGGTCAATAACCTGGAGCTACAGCAGCAGCAGCTGTAGACCTACGGATCGTGGATAATGATTAAGATCTTGCTCGCTTCATGGAGGCCTGGCGTTACTAGGACTTGATTCTCATATGACTTGTACAGTTGCTCGCGCTGAATGTAGAGAGGTACCATGTTGTGCTTGGATTGCAGGACTTGTCGTTGCGCGTTCCTAATAACGTCGTGGAGGCGGTTAGCATTGAGCGACTGGACCTCGGGTACATTGATGATTCCTGGGCGCATGCACTCCCAGTAGGGAGCCTGGCGCGCCTGAACCTTGGCCAGAATGCGTGCGGCTTCCTTGTTGATTTTGGGAAGCTCCATCTTTGGTGGCGGCTCGCCCATTAGTGTTCGAGCAACGGCCACGGCTGACTTGGAGATGGCTTTGAGGTTGTAACCACCTTCCAGACACACCGAGACCTTGCCGTCAGCAAGAGACATCAGCATGTGCGTCATGTGAGCATAGCAGCCTGGTGAAACAAAGCAGCCTCCAAGCTCATCACCGTCCGCAGCGTCAAAGCCGGCGGAAATTACCACCAGGTCGGGGTTGAACTCTTTAGCGATAGGCATGATGATCTTTTGGAACGCCGCCATGTATTCCCCGTCACCCATGCCCTGATCATGCCAACCAATGTTGATGTTCTTGCCTAGCCCAGGGCCGCTACCGCAGTTCTCGATGCCTCCATCAGGAGTCATGGGGTTGGGAGGCTTCCCGGGGTAGAAGACTCCGTTCTGGTATACATGGAGGGAAATGTAGAGAACATTGGGGTCCTGGTAGAAGATGTTTTGCACTCCGTTGCCGTGGTGGACATCCCAGTCCAGGATGAGGACCTTGCGACAGATATCTGGGTAATCTTGCTGGCACACCCTGACCGCGACTGGGACGTTGTTGAAGAAGCAGAAACCCATTGGCGCATCAAACTCGGCGTGGTGCCCAGGTGGACGGATGACAGCGAATGCGTTCTTCACCTGTCCCGTGACAACATTCTTGCAAGTCTCAATAGCACCTCCAGCCGAGAGAAGAGCGGCCGGATACGACATGCTGCCGACATAGAGCGATTCTCGTCCTTGGTCATATCGCTTTGTTAATTCTCGAAGCTCTGCCGTGCTGATCTTGTCCAGGTTCTCCACCCAGTTCAGGTGGTCAGGAGAATGGGCGAGACATATCTCCTCTCGTGTAGCAGCACGGGCAGGTATCCGCCACATGTATCTTGTTGGGCATTCTCTCATGATCCTGGGGAGCTCTGCTTCAGGGCCAGTATAAACGAGGCCCATTTTCTTGAAAGCCTTGAAGATCTCATGGATACGGCGAGGATCTTCCGGATGGTGCGTGTTTGGGCTGAAGTCGGCGTTCATGTGAAGCTTCATACGATCGTCATAGCAGCAGCCTGTGGGGAGTAGACCCCGCCGTCGCATCTGGTCGAGGGCGAGATCTTGGGGCCCAGGATCATTCTCCCCATCGTAGCCGGCATCCTCAGATGCCGTATCATCATCGTCGATGCTATTGCTGCCGGTCTGGTTGAACCCGTTGGGCGCATCGGCACCTTTCATGGGATGATCGACAACATCCATGGCATTTGGATCCATCTCTCGCAGCAATTGCTTTCCTCACTGAGGGCCTAGCGACCCCAGGAGCTGTAAAGGAGATCAAGGCAGCGTCCAAGCAAACTTGCTGCTGGTCTTAAGGAACACTTGCTGGCAATTGGTCTATGCTGTTGTTAGAAGGACTAATAGTGAGATCGCGATAGCAAACACAATTCTGGATTGCAAACAAAAGAAATGCATAGAGCGAGGAATAGAAAAGTTGAAGCATGTTAGCAGGACAGCTTGCCCGGACAGTTGGTCCTTGAGACCGGCTTTCCTTTATACCAGGGTGTGCAACCTCGCTCCTTGCAGACCCAGATAATGAAGAGACAAGGCAAACATCCAATAGGGTAGGACCAGCCGCGGAGAGAAAAGCAAAAGCTGCAGAAAAGAGACGCAAATAAGTTGAGAGAGCATATCACTTACCCTTGCAGCGAAGTCAACGATGGACCAGATGGCGCGATCGCAACGTGCCGCGGCAGTCCGAGGGCGCTCAAAAAGATGGGCGCATATGTCTCAGTGATCAGACATAAGAAAAGAAGCCAGGAGCTACAGGCAAAGTGAACGTCGAGTGGTGGAGTGAGCTGCGCGCGGGTTCAATCGTGAGTGGTGGTCAGGTTGATTGGATTACTGTAGCTCTGAGATGAACGGGAATGGATGAAAGGCGCGGTTCGGCGGTGGAGGTTAGTTTCGGCGCGCTGGGTTTCAGGCGCTACCGTCACTGAATGGCCGGGGTTACCGCTGACCGGCCAGTGGGGGGCTAAATTTACTCTTGCTTTTAGAGGATATAACCACAACAGCGGCTTCATAGCAAATGAACCTGGTTTTATTTGGCGGCACGGAAGCCCCTAAAAGAAATCCACAAGGTTTCAGGGCATGGTATGTGCCGTGATGCATGGGAAGTCTGATAGACTCAGTATTACTGGGCTATCCTCTAGATGGTAATTCACTCAAACCTCCTATCCTAACCGTCAGACACACACTCCAATCTCATCCCTACATCTGAATTACCGCTGCATCATAGGCAGCATCACCGTTGAGATCGATACTTTGACCATATACCCTTCCGTTATAATATTGACAGGGCGGGCAGGATATATGATCTTCTACCTCAGTCTAGCAACACTTCGCGCGCCATCTAAGCCCTCCAGCAGACATCTATTCGCAACACGAACAAAAGATCAAGCATACGACACCATATACCGCCCCTCCATCCATGGCTGCCGCATTGAATCCTCCAAATAAGACCCATCATCTCCCCGAGGCGAGTAATGTGAAGAGGACCGCAGCAGACGAGCACCTCCTGGCAGTAACCCTTCCGGGCTTGCATCACCTTCAAACTTGGCCCGCTCAGCGTCACGCTCATCATCCCAATCGATAACACCTCCCAGCCCATCCTGTGGCAAACTCGGCATGTTCAGTGACCACTGCCGTTCGTCCAGGACGCATTGGATTGATACCGAGATGGATTCCTGGTCGAAGGTGAGGTTTGGCCGAAGAAAGCGCGCTTCCACGATAAGCCGCTTGCGAGGAAAGCTGTAGATGTTCTCGAATAGATGCATAAGCTCTTTGGGGCCGAGCTTGCAGTATGTCTTGACGATACGGCCCCATCGACTCTGGTCCCGCCATCCCCTCGAAAGGGATTCGGGTCGATCGACAACGTCATATAGATATGAGTCGCAACTCTCCTGAAATAATGTTAGAGGATAGAATCCTGCCAACAGGGGGGCGAGATACTTGCAAGTTCGCCTTGACTCGGGTCGAGTCGAGGGCAGAGATAATGTAAGACGACATCCTTCATGGTTTCAACCAAGTCCATCAGCTCCACCAGCTCCGCCATAGAATATTGCCGAAGTTGACTCAGCCGGAGGTCGTCCACCCCAGGCTCCGGGAGGCCAACACGGGGCCGTGGGAAGTCACCGTGAAAGTAAAACCCGTACAGCCACCAACGATACATAGCTCTACGAAATCTTTCGGCCTCGTGGTGGCGGAGGTATCGACAGTTTTCAGGTTCGTGAAACCATCTCATCTGGGGGAACCGAACCTCCCACTTCAACACCAACTGGCAGTAACCGAGAAGAGGCTTCAGGTCTTGTTCGGTCAAGACTACCGTCTTCAAAGTATGGGAATGAGGCATCGTGGTTTTCCCGGTCTTGTTGACTGTGGTAAACCCATTACTGGAATCCACTGGCACAGCAACTCGGTATTCTGACCGTGGAGCCAGCACGGTTCCGGTGTCTCCTATGAATCGCTTGAACACGACTCTGCGAGGAGCATACAAGCCTCCGGGACAGTCAAGATCATCAGCCGAGGCGGTGTAAACTTGCAGGAGTTCATCAAATGGACTGAAGTCCCGAGCCAAGACGGGAAGCAAGATGGAAGCCTTTCTCTTGCTGAAGAGCTCGTAGAACGTTCCGTGCGTAGCAGACAGGTTGAAAACACCATCCAAGTTTAGTTGATGGTAGATGTCGAGGAGGATCTCGAGCGGAAGCTTGGTCAGGCAAGGCGCTTTGGGCATGTTCGTAGCCATGATGGTAGACTTCGTTGCACGTCCGCTGTTGAGGGGTGCTTGAAAATGGGTGTAAAGGGGAAAGGGTTTCGACAGGCTTGGCGGAAAAAGCGAACAAGTAGATGCAAGTGAGTATCCTGACAAAAGATATTGCCGAGAGGCTCTCGTTTGTACAACAATCTGCTCCTACTGTCTTGCTAGAGATGCAAGATCGCCACGTTGACGGAAACTGTAACCACGAATGAGTATGCCAATAGTATAAGCGCTATGGGTAACTAACCTAATAGGCTTTGCATTTTCAGTTGTTATGATCAATGGTTCAATCAATTGATGGGCGGTGCTGGGTCAACCCTAGATCTTTGTGTTGTTGATGGATATCAGAGTGGGTGATGCCTTGACACGCGGGATTGGTAAGCTGGAGGTCCGTAAACAACCAAGCTTGGATGAATTCTCGTGACCAAATTTGGACCACAAAGAATCGATATGCTGAGATAGAGTATTAGAGCAGTCGCACTCCGTCGTCGCTTCAAAGTGTTGGGTCACAGAGAAGCGTCAGTGATATGGGGCTTATTGTCCGGCCACCCCAGCGTTGGGGCTTGACAAGGCAGTGAGAATGCACTCGGGCATAAAAGTCAACAAATATATGGTTCCCATGGCTGTATTCAAGAGCAAAGCTTCTCCGCATATGCTCCAGCTAAAGCGCGATGGAGATTGAAGGTAGAAGGGGAAAAGGGATGATTGATACACAGCCATGACACCCAAGTCGCGCCCCCTGGACATCTAATCACCGACCATTTGCCGGGCGGGTTAAATGATGATGCGATCTTAGACCATGGCGTCAGAACTTGGAGACTCAAGCGAAGGAGACAAAATAAGACGGGCAATCTTGACTGATGATTTATTTGCTTCTTTTTGATAAATAGCACCCCAGAATGACCCAAACTCCTACACCCCGTCCCGGTGTTTACAGACCCAGTAAGCCAGTGTATCGACAGGTATCAAAAAGCCTAGGCAAACAGCATCTTGGTATCCAGCTCATTCTTGGCTGGCCGATGGCCACCGACCGATCGCAATCCGAGGTCACCCTTCCTGGACATCCTCCCCATCTGTTGCTCCGCGCGAGCGTTGTGTCGCGATGCCTTTGTCCGCCTTACGTCGGCTCGCACCTGGTTTGGTGACACAAACTCCTTGTTCTCATAGATGATGGGTCCACCGAACGAGCCCTCCTGAATCACAATAGGCGTCAAGACAAATCGGGGGCCAATTTCGACCAGGTTGATGTCGGTATCCTGCTTTCCAGATCGAGACTTTGACTTGGTGGATTCCTCCTCCTCCTCCTCCGTCGTAGAAGCCTCGACCTCGTTGACCTGATAGTTTCGGACCCAGATTTTGCCGTCGACGAAGCTGAAGCCCATAACATGGTCGATAAATGGCTTGGATTTCCGAGCGCCTTGGGGGACGCCAAAGGTGTGGAGGAAGAGCTCCTTGATAACTCGCAGATGGGGTTGCTTGTCGAAGGCGCTGTCGAAGGAGAGGACGGGTCTTGAGCCCTTCAAACAGTTACCGGTGAAGTGCAGCTCCTCCATTGTGTGCACTGTTTTAATGTTAGTACTTCGAAGCAGTCCTGCGTTGGCTCTACCTCTTACAGTTTTGGAGGTGGAATTTGATCGTAGGTCCGTTGGGGACCTTGCTGAGCCACACATAGAGATCCTTTCCCTTCCTCGCCTCGAAGAACAGTACGTTGTTGCAGTTGTAAAGTTCGGCTAACTCATTCAGTTCGTAGAGCTTCGTCTTTGAGTCAAACTTGGCATCTTTTCGGCTGTGTGGGAGCATCGACGCAATATCGTTCAAGAGATGGCGATGTCTGCACAAGAATCGCAAAGTCAGCCAAATGCGCTCTGGTTACAAGAGTCTTGAGAGATCTCACCGGAAGGTAACGCCTCTCGAGGAGAGAATCAAAACCCTCTGCTTATTCTTCTTGGCGCCATTGCTGGGCGCCTCGGCCTTTGAGGCACTGGTCTTTGAGATGGACTTGTATACAGCCGCCATGGTGAAGAAAGAAGAGTTGCGGCAATCTTTTTCTTTCGTCGAAACAGTTGTTGTAGACTTCGCAAACAATGGCTGGGCTGGGCTTTGCAACGCGGCGGGCAGTTTTCCCAAAAAAAATTGGTCGGGAGCGGATTTTCTCCGCTGCGATAAGCTCGGAGCTGGTCTTATCGGAGTGGGGGACAAGTGGAGCCGCAACACCGCTTTAGAACTCTCAGACAAGCCGAACGGGTATGCACACATGCCCTTGTCCAGGGCCACTCACTCATCGAGTCTAGACCTAGACCAAGGATATGCTCTGTGCGACAGAAGTGAAAACTTGAAGATACCTATCATAATAATGGCAACCTTGGGAGGAGTCAATGCCAAACTCGAGGACACGGGATGCATCATCCGATTAAAACAGCCCCGCTATTCGCATAAGAACCTAACCATTGCATTCGAGACAACCATGATGTCCACTACTATTGGATCCCAAGCCCTTTGAGATGACGTGTAGTGTGCCCGGCTGTACCGAGTAGCAGAAGCCCGACTTCAGCACAGTTAGGGCGAACATTAGAAAGAATTCATTCAGCTACGTTAAGATGGACATGTCGCAGCGATCGTTGGACGCATCAACCCCAGACAACCATCATGACAAAAAATAAGAACAAGGGAAAGCCGAAGTAACCGCGCCTTCTGATATCAAAAAAAGACGTATCACGATTCCTCGTCTCCTCTAGTGTCTCCTTCGGCGACGAGCATTTCCGGGGACAAACGAGACGCCAGGTATCCCAAACCTCCAAAGCCCCATGACCGTTGGGAAACGGCCCCCTCAGAACTTAGCAGCACTTTCCGCCCTTTGAAGCATCGTCGTCGGCGGGCTTGCTGAGGGAGATGTTGGTGCCCGCACCTATGGTAGCCTGGGCGCTGTCGCCGCTGTCGAGGGCCTTGCTGGAGACGATGCGGTAGATTTCTGCGCGAATGGTTAGTAGATAGTCCAGGTCGGATCGCAAGGACGTAGCAGAGATGGCGTACCGGTCAAAATGTTCTGGAATGCAAGCTCGACATTGCTGGCGTCGAGGGCAGACGTCTCGATAAAGGACAGATGGTTCTCGCCTGCGAATACAACTATCAGCAAAGGGGTCCCTCAACGTGAATATGTGTGCACAGGGTGTGCATACTGGCAAAGGACTTGGCCTCCTCAGTGGGAACAGCCCTCAGGTGTCGCAAATCGCTCTTGTTTCCCACCAGCATGATAACGATATTGGCATCGGCGTGATCCCGCAGCTCCTTGAGCCATCGCGTGACGTTCTCGTAGGTCTGGTGCTTGCTAATATCGTAGACGAGTAGGGCGCCGACAGCACCTCGATAGTAGGCGGAAGTGATGGCGCGGTATCGCTCTTGGCCGGCTGTATCCCAGATCTGGGCCTTGATCGTCTTGGAGTCGACCTGGATGGACCTGGTGGCGAACTCGACACCGATAGTCGACTTGGAGTCTAGGTTGAACTCATTTCGTGTGAATCGACTGAGAAGGTTGGACTTTCCGACTCCAGAGTCTCCGATCAACACGACTGCAGGTTCACAATGTCAGCAACAGGCGGCCGCAGAGCGTCGGGCCGGGCGTGGCCTAGGAGATGGTAGTGACGGCACCTTTGAAAAGGAACTGCAAAGGGGGTCCACTGGTCAGCAACTGGCGGGACACAAAAGGCTAGGGAGGGGGACGAGACGCACATCGTACTCGTCGTTGGCCATGATTGCGATGGTATAGTTTCAGCGAAGTCGTCGAGTCGGATTTGAGGATGGAGGATGAGAAAGACGGCGAGTGCGCTGGCGCTGCGAGAGAGAGTCGACGTCGTTGAGGTGTGGATGTGGAGAGGGAGAGAATGCGCGGCTCTGGCGATAGGCAAGTAGGTAGGCGGTTGTTGTACCTTAACCCGTGCCGAGGGGTAAAAGCTTGTAGGGTGAGGGGGGTGCTGCCCGGGCTCCATCCGTACTAGGTACAGTAGATGCCACCCAGTGAGGCCAGGTAGCCAAAGTACCGCCTGGGTTGCAGTACAGCGCTTCGAGTTCGCTTCCAGTTTTGCAACAATGGATCCCAAGGAATGCAACCTGGCCCCAGAAATGGCACCGTCCGAGTCGTTTCCTGGCCACAGCTACAGTGGCTGTAGAGAGCAGGCAGCGACAAAGGGGAAGTTGAAGTCATGGGTGCAAAATCGGCTACCTAATCCGGACAGGCTGCAATAACATCGCATCACTGATGACTACATCATTAGATGCCTACTTTGCGCTGTAAAGGATCTCTAGGCATGGTTAGGGTTTCTTGTGGTTCCCTAGACAGCGCCTCGAGTTTCATTAAGAGTTGGCTGGTGAACATATCAATCCTGATCAATAATTACAAGATCTTTTGATGGAGCTCCTGGCCACCTTGAAGTCTCAATGGGAGACAGCGATGGTATCTAAATAAAAGCTAGAAAATATGTGAGTGAAGCCAAAGGGATTGCGTTGAAAGAACGACGGTCCATATTACGCGGCGATCCATATTAGTGTTCTTTGTTTCTAGATCTCTAGTGGATGGGACCTGGACCTGGTGGCATCCATATGATGCCGCAGAAACTCGGCTGAGTTGCTAGCACACTGAATCCACCACAGGTGAAATAGAAAAGCACAAGCCCACATCCTCCTCATTTAATCTGTACTATTAAAGCAGGTAGGTACCTGTATCGAAGTCCTGCCATACAATTATAGGCCTGGAATGATAACCACGCCCCGAGAATTTTCCTCTCATCATAAGGTACCTTATCCGTAGTCTGTAATAAAATCGTACCTTAGTGGGCAGTGGCTTGCTGCAGAGTCACGTGCTCTCGCGGTTACCTACCTACCTGCAGCAGCCTCCTATCAGCACTCGCGTTCATGAAGAGACCTCACTGGAACCCTTCTCGCCCAAAGACCAACAATAAGTTGTTCAAACAGTCCATCTACACAAACAAGACTGCACTTCTTGAGCTCTGGGTAACGGCTAGACAAAGATACCACCATCGACCGTATCGTCACAGTTACTGTGAGCAGCTACCGGTACTGGAAACGCGCTGCTTGCAAGGGCGAGAGCCACAAACTCAATAAATGGCTGACTCTTGTCATCTCGAGCCACTTCGCCGACTTTTACGCTTTCAGGATTGCAAATCTGCACCTCAGCGTCATACATACACCACCAAGAAATTGAAGCTCGACTAGTCTTCTTGTCGGCGCAAGTCCACACTATCTCACCGACCAGTGCACACTACGTCAATCAATCACATGACCGATGGACGTCGTCGCCACTAATAACCACCATGGAAGAACGGCCCCCAGGCAATACTAACGTGGACGAATTAGAGACAGAGTCTATAGCCTCCACTATCGAGACTGACATCGATTCTGATGAAGAATGGACTGTTTCCGAGGTTTTCGCCGCATGGGAAATCGATGGAGAGCAGCTTTACCTCATCAAATGGGAGGGTTTCGAACTTAGTGACGCAACATGGGAACCAAAAGAGCACTTGACCGATGCGCTTCTCGCCTCTTGGGAAGAAACCAGAGAGAAGGGGGGCTTCAATTTGATTCGCAGGATCGGAACCTGGAGAAAGGCCGCATTAGAGAAACGCGAGAGCAAGCTAGCTCGTCACGAAGAACGAAATCGTAAACGCATCCAACGAGGTCTCGAGCCAACATCGTATCCGAACCATGATGACTGGGTGGCAGACATCATGCAGTTTCCAAGTGGTGAAGAACCTGACGACTCTGCAGCCTCGGGTCCACTCAGCATTACTTCGGCTCAGAAAGCCGGCACCGAAACTGGCCAACAGTTCCTCCATTCTTCTCCTGAACTGATCCAGTCGACCTTGGCGATAAAACCAGGCGAGGGGAGTTCGCCGAGAAGCAGTCGTCGAAACAGCGCTGCCTCTGTTCGCAGAAAATCATCTGGGCAAATAGAACCAATTTCATCCTCAACCGTCAACAAGGAGGCGCCTCGGCGGCAATCAGCAGGAAATGGTTCAAAGGAACTTGATGCCCGGCGTCAAGATGCACCGCGTCAACAAGCAGCACGAGCGTCGAGTAGTCTACTCACAAGCAAGTTTGGCCGCCTCAAACCGTCAAAGCGTGTCAGTTCCGAGACAAACACCAGCCAACTAACGGCTCGCAAGACTCAACCGGATCAAAGTTTGACCAGCAACGTCTTTCAGGGCGGGAAAACAAGAAAGAAGCGCACGACTCTTCTGGAGGCCGTTAATGATCCAACAAAGGGAAAGAAGATGCTCAGGCATCGCTTTGCGCGGATGGTCGAAAAAGGTCAACGCGATCGGGAAGGCGTCGTTGCCCCAGCAAAGCCGCCACAAGTTCTTTTCTCCCTCAATCCGGCAGAGAAGAGAGTGGCCGGTCAGAATGCGTCAGAAGCCATTTCAAGACGCAATAGTGTCGAGGCAGATGAAGCCCAGCAAGAGGGAATGTCTTCGACGAGCGATCAGGAGCCTTTAAAGCTCAAGAAAAAGAACAAGTCTCTCAGCTGGGGCCAGGCCGAGGAAATTACCATTCCCCTAGTAGAGGAACCGATGGAGCTGGATCATGAGGAAAGTCTTTTCGTCCCTGAACATCTCTCAGCCTCAGCGATGAGGAACATTGATGAACCAAAGGAGAAAAGTGCCCCAGTGCCCGCCATTCAGGCGAACCTGGCAAGTAGACGTGTTCGCTGGGTTGATGATACGTCCATCGGCAACATCGGCGTGCGCCCAGCCGCTCTGAGTATTACCAAGGACGTCCAATTTGGCCCCGGAGCTCGGGTGGCGATCTCTGTCAAGCTGGAGGCACTCACAGCCCAAGCTGAGCGGCCTTGGCCTTCCATCCTCGAAAATGAGCCAAAGTTGGTATTTACGCACACTTGCATGATGCAAGACTTCTGGGACTATGCGAAAGATCTGTGTGCCAAGGAGCTGGGTACCGGCTCTGTGACCGGGAAGAGCAACGTTACCAACCTGATGGCCATTTCGAATTGGCTCTGGCTCAGATCTGTGGGCGTTCTTTTCTACCGTCCAGAGTTGTGCGTCTTGTTACACCCCCAAGAGAAAAAAGGCGGACGGGAAGACAGCAAGACAACTGGCCCGGACCCGACTGTCCCCTGTCTGAAGTATACACTATTCTTGCCAGCTCCTCAATTTACCACCTGCTTGCTTGCGCCTATTTCACTCCCTGGAGGCATCGGCAATGGGGATGTGCTACCTCGTATTGGATCAACAGTTATCAACCGGGTTTTCGACTTTCATTATGAGCGGCTTCTGCCAGAGAATGCACTCAATAATACAAGCAAGCATCACTTCTTTCTCGCCTTTCCACCCAATGCCGAACTGGAAGCCATGTTCTTGTGTCGTTGGCTTCGAACCTGCGATCCTGACTGCAAGATCCTGGCTAGCCTCTTTCCTGGACACTGGCGCACCTTTCTGGAGGTGAATCAGGGGGTGGTCATCATGCACGAAGACGCGATGTGGTCTGCAAGGCTCTTCCCCAACCTACATTTCTTGCTTCATGCACCACCCTCAAACTTTCAGTTCTGGCTCTTCTCCAAGTCTTCACAACCGTCAGTCCTTTATCCTTCCATCAGCCAGCTGTCTAGGATTGGGGATGTTAGCCTCAAACCTATCTGTGGACCCAGAAAAGCTTTCATGGTTACTCCTAGCTTCATGGTATCCCAGCCCCAACAAGTATGGAACTTTTTCAAATGGTTTTGGAAGGCTTGGAATCGTGATAACGATGCAACACGGCTCGTTGTGTGCGCCGGATTCGAGTTTTGGCTCCATGAGCTAGCTGCTGAAAAGTCCAGTAAATGGTCGCGCAGTCGTAGGAAGACTTCCGCCGAGGATCAGCGACAGGAGGCAGCTCACAAAGAAGGAGTCGAGGCTCTGTACAAGGCGTGGATCATGACTCGAGCGCTCATCGACTCATCAGGTGAAGAACATCCAGCGTTCGTCTTTGCCCCTGAATCCATCGACGGCAACGACGAGCAGAGCTTGGTCAATTGGTTTGGATGGTGGTCGATCATGAATATGGATCAGTTCCGGAAATTCAGTGTCATGGGCTCTAGTGAGACGGAACCTAGAAGGCTCAGTCGCTGGATCAAACGCCCGAAGTATCTGGCGTCGACTTTTGCAAATCCAGATGATGTCTATGCGATCATTGACCGAACCGAGGCGAAAAAGAACATATTGCCTGACCAGCCGGTTGCCGGACCGGTTGCCGAACAAGCCCATTCAAAGCTACAGCTTGTTCCCGGTGATGACGCTCACTCTCTCAAGAACTTTCTCACGAGGCTTGATGAAAAGGTCAAAGAGACCACATGGAGCCCACACGCAATCTACCATTTCCCTGTCTCCTACTGGATCTCGGCCATGGCGTTTGATTTTGCTGATTATCACAACGCCTTTGCAACTTACAGCAAATGCTTGAAGTTTGTCGATGAGCACGTCTATGGGTCAAATAGCTATTGGAACACTGCCGTAGCATTCTGCTACACAACTGAAGGGACCTGGCATCCCGACGGAAACCCAGGGATCCAGAACAAGCCTCGGCGGCCCTGGATTATGATATATAGGGCTGTGGAACCGCACAGAAAACCATGGAAGTCTGCGGAGTTGCTTATCTGGGACCCCACTAGAAAGGGAAAGCTTAGTGAAGGCGTGCAGGTCTATGAAGGAGATCTTATCGAGGCACAACGCCAACTGATACGCGCCGTTCGCCATCAACTCGACGAGAAATTGCCGCTGGAAAAGGTTTGGGTTGGGGGGCTTGACGGTAAACCCCAAGGTTTGACCGAACTAGTGGATATCACGCTCCACCAGCTTCAAAGGTTCATGGACAATCTCAAGGCTACAGTTCCAGCTCCAGCACAAACAATGCCGCTTAGAGGGTGGAAGCGTGTTGAGCCAGGGAACGCCCCCGTCACGTCGCGGCCGCCTTCGACTGAACCAATGGACGTTGACACGGCAGACGATGCAGATGATGCAGACGATTTAGGACTGAAAACGGTCTTCCACCCTCCTCGTGGGAGGCAGCTGAACAGACCCACCATGTGCAAGAATCGCCTGTACCAGCATACCTTGAAGGAGATGTCTCGCGGACCGCCCCGGGAGTCGATGGAGTATAGGTTTCGCCCGACGATGGAGTGGTACGCGCAGCAAGTGGAAGAAGGCCGCGGCTTTGAACATATCAGGGTCACGACGTGGGAGGCCATCTTTGAGAGGTACCGAATCGAGGACCCTAAGAGGGATTGAGTCGAGTCTCGAGATGGAATGCCAGGACTAGTCGTGATGGAAGATTGTCATTTTGATACCTTGATGGATGTATGGATGGATGAATGGATGGAGGGACGGGTATATTGGCGTGCTCATGTATGAAGATACTGTAGCGGTTATCAATACAGTATAAAAATTCTCCCGAAAAGTGGGATAGAGGTTATGGATCAGGTTCTCAAACACTTTACTCTTATCCAACTCATCTTGCCGAAGCAGGAAAGTTCCTTGTGCTGAGTAAAACGCCCTTGACACGCCGAATGTTATCCCTCACCTTACGGATCTCATCGTCGGGCTCAGGCTTGCGCGCGCGGCCGTATAAATCATAGCCACCGAGGTGATCGGCCTGGCCCGTGTACGTCAGGTTGTCCAGATCATCTCGCAACACGTCCATCGCAGTCTTGATCCTATCCATATCCTCGCTCTGGGAGCGATAGTTATCTTTCAGGCCCGAGAGCGTCTTGTTCAAGCTGGAGAGCTGGTTGGTATTGTACTTGGCCGGTGACTCCTTGCCGCCTTTGGCGTCCGTCATCGCGGTCACGGAGCTAATGGGGAACGTCGTCTGCGTGCCCATGTCTCGGTGGAACATCTCCGTAGGATCCTCCGCCTCGCTATCGTCCTCGGCCGTCGGCACTGGCTTGATGGGTGGCAGCTCGGACACAGTCTTTTCGAGCTTTGCGACGAGGGCGTCGAGCTTGCGGGATGTGAGGTCGTGGAATTCCATGCGGGCTTCGGCTTGGGTGTCGACCATTGGGCGGACGACGTAGCGGCTTGTACCGTAGACGAGGGTAGAGAGGCCGGTGACGGCGTAGAGGGCATTGAGGAGGCGCTCTTTTGTTACGAGGGGAGGAGGGCGGGGAGGCTTGGCGAGAAATTCGGGGTATGTTACGATTGGCG
>JABCKW010000687.1:0-29490 GCA_014824385.1 Fusarium cyanostomum
ACGGCAAAATGAGGGGCAGAATTTTCTGCTTCCATTACAATGAGCCAAGGCGGGGGCAACCAGCAGAGAAAAGCACCAGCTACCTAGGTACCTAGGCATTTGTCCGTCGGTACTTGTGGACGGGCGGCTGGTTCGCCCTGGAAACGCCCATCCAGCGGTAACTTTGGCCAGACCAAGAGCTGACGAGGGGCAGTTGAAGCGCCAAAGGCACCGGGGAGTGGAGCTTAACCCACCGCGAGAGAAAAAGAGGACCTTCTTACGATGGACAGCTCCCAGGGCGTTGTACATACGAATACGGTACGGGTCGGTTGTCTAGCGAGTCGTGGACCACGTTGAGTTTTCTCGTTCAACGACTGGGCCAGGTCCATTTAGAGCTCTAATTCTAGTATCGCTCCGTTTCAATGTCTTCTCATTGCTGTCGTCAGTATGGTATTTCAGCATGATTTTTCAAGTATTCTATTCAGGGACGCTTATGGCTGCTTATGTTCTGTTCTCCCACCTTCTCCCCCGCTCGGAAGCCGAGAACCGCTTCCCACACCTAGCAGCCGTGGATACAGTACTAGGCACCTAGGGTCCATTGATCCCCCCTGAAGCTACTAATCATGGCGTCTCACCCTGAAGTTACCGTTTGATCCATTGATGCTACGTTGTAGCTTGCCGATAGAGCAGGCGACCACACGGCAAGAAGTCGTGTGGTTGAAAAACAGGCAGCTTCTCCTGACACTTTGATATCAGGATCGGTCACGAAGCCAATTGAGAAGCCAGTTGGGTAACAAAGGGTTAAATGTTCCTAGCAAAATGCTCGCTTGGGGTTGGCATTCATAACCACCAGGATCGCACAAGCACGCTACCCTAAACGTCCAGTAACCATCCTTTTGGGTTGCTCTACTCAAGCATTCGACACTTGATTCTTCGACGTCAACTGATGAACCTCTTTGGTGATCACCACAAGGCCAGAGACATGTCCTCCGCTTCACGTCCGTTTCAACATCGCCATCACCATCACCATCAGGCCTGTTCATCATGTGCTCATCAAGTGCTCCTCTTTCTCAACGCTGTAAATCTAGACCAGCGCTCAATTATCTTCCACATTGTCCGGAACGCCGCCAATGCAAACCATCACTGAGCGTCTCGTATCCCTGAAATCCCTCGAGACACCGTAAACCCTGTCATGCCAATTCTCCGTCTATTTCGGCAGCAGGTTCTCCCTCACAGCAAACATCTTAGCGCTGACATTGGCCGTGAAGCCATCCACCTGCTTGCTGTACTGCTCCACCTGCTTCGCGTTCAGCATACCCTCCAGTCGGCTGGGCTCCTGAGGAAGCTTGAACAGTCGCTGCCACTCATCCTCGGGCAGAAGAGGTTGCTTGGCAGCAGCCCGCTGAGCGTTCTCCACCTTGCGCTTGGTTTGCCATTGTGTGATCTTGGTTTGCTCACGACCGAGTTGTCGTTGGTAGAACTGGAAGTTGTTGAGGTCGGTGTAGTGCGACTCGATGCTCTCAAGCAGAAGATCGCAGGTCTTCTCCAGGAAGGGGTCGATCGCCAAGTCCAGGGAATCGATGGAGGGGTACAGCGGGGGCTGAACAGCATCGCGTTCAAGGTCGGCGAGCGACGCAGGCTGCTCAATATCGCCGTTGACGGGGGCGGAGGGGATTTGGTGGAGGAAGGTGGTCAGGAGGTGAGAGTTGTGGACGGTGATGGTGACCTCGGCAAGGATGTCTCTGAAGGTGAGCTTCAAGGTTTTCAAGCTATTTATGGTCAGCGCCTTTGTCACATAATCCAGCTTCCGATATCGCCTTACATCTCGGTCGTAAACTTGCCCTCCTTGTAGGCATTCATGAATGCTGTAGTCAGACGAAACGCCCTGAATGTCAGGTTGCCCTGCGAGCTCTTACTGGCGTCATAGACGAGGCCGACGGTGTTCTCGTTGTCCTTCTGGTAGTGGTACTGGTTCTCGATGAAGCTCAGGTTGACAAAGTTGCCCATGGTCGCGCTCGTGTACCAGCCGACGTTGTTCGCATCCACGTTGACCTCCTTAAGATGTCGGATCATCTCGTTCTGGTAGGTGATGTTCCCTTTCTGTCGGGGAGCGGCGGCGGCGAGCGCTGAGGCATCATTCTGATTCTGGTGGCCATCGGTGGTAGCGGGGTCGGCGGTCGGGAAGGGGAACGTGTTGGTAATCTCAAGCAGGCCGTTCTGTTCCATGCCCACGATGGAGCCGGTCGCGATGGAAGGGAAAGTCGAGGAGCAGTGCTTAGCAATCTTCATGATCACCTACACATAACAAAAAACGAGGTCAGTTCCACCTCCCACTTCAAGAGGGGGCCTCGAGGTGGGGCAGTTCAACTCACCAGAGCCTCGACCTGGACAGCCTGGAAAGGCGCAGGCGCATCTTTGGGAGCGTCACCCATCTTGACAGAAATTCGGGGATAGATATTCACGGGGCCGTGAGAGACGGGTCGAAGTTCGGCGCTACGATCGCAAGGGGCGGGTGGTGTTGCAAAGGCTTCGGAGCTCTGGATGTGGGAATATCGAAACTTTTCGCATACCGATTTGTGGGCGTTGTGGGATGAGGGCGGTGAGGTGCGGCAGATTATATATCCCACGCTTCACCTGAGCCGAGTCCAGCAACTACATCACCAGTTTATGGCTCTCGGGCATCTAAGCGGAACATGAGAATTCATTCGATGTGCACCGCGTGGCCGTCTGTCTGATACGCAAGATGACATATATTCCGTTCGCTCTCATTCCGCATATGGCTCTATCTGCGCCGTTGTATCTGCCTCGCTAATCTTCCAGCCCGGCCCTTGTTCTCAACGTTCAAACATTGTCAATATCCTTCGGATCCATCACTTCTTGCTTTATCAAGTCCAGAGGCTCTTCTATCTTGTCTAGACCATCTATGATAGCTCACTACCCATGCCAAATTTATATCGATTTTTGCCAACAAACGCCTAATGACCTTTTTCCTGCCGACCCATTTCTATGTCGCTCAGATACCAGAGTCGCTTCTCGGCTCGAAGCTCCGCCTCCTTGTCCCGATCTTCCAGATTCCACTCCTCATCTAACATGCCCACTCAATGCCACGAAGAGGGCTGCTTTAGGGCTGCTTCGTGGACAAGCCCCATGCGAACCTCTCACTTCACTCCTCCCAAGGGATAATCTCCCAATCATCCGCGTTGTCTCGAATAATGAGTCGATGCTGATCAATCCTCCAGAACGCATACATGGCACGAGTAGCTCCCGCCGCTTTTTGGTGAGCTGGACCTGTGCCTCCCTTCTTGGCATCCTCTCTCGTCCTCCAAACGCAAGTCGCCAGGTTCGCCAGCTCCGAGTCGGGCTCTCCGAACCAGTACCTGGCCCTTGTCAGCACGGCACAATCGTTTTACACGAAAGCCTCGACTTACTTGAGAAACCCACCACTTGCCACAGCTTCAGCATGTGCGCCTTTGTCGAGTCGACCGAGATCAGCATATTCGGTCGACTTCTTGATCCGTGATCTGAAGGCGACGATGTAGAAGGGCGTCGCCTTGAATCCTTTCCCAGACTCGACGGCAAGACGCTTCACCTCTTCAATCACTTCCGGCCAGTTGAAAGATTCAGTATAGGGCGCCGTCGCATAGTCCTCGCGAAGGGCTCGAAACCGACTCAAGGCGCGCGCAAGAAGGGCATTTTCATTATCCAGGGTTTCCAAGTCAAGCAGATGCTCCTGCTCGGTGTACGGGGATTGTACCAAGTATCGATCATGGGCAGCAATTTCGGGACTGATCTCTCGCATGTCGACCTGGGTGCCGGTCTTGGCGAAGACACCGAGTTCCGCTCCGGGAGCGGTCTGGATATCCACGGAGGCCATTGTGATTCCAACAACAGCTTGAGAGACAACTTTTGGGCGATTTTTCCCCAGTATTCGATCAAACAGGTTGAAGAGCCCTTGTCTCGGCTAAATAGTGGCTTGAGGTGGTTGTACAGTCGGCGGGAGATACTAGGGGGGTGAGGATTGAAACGACTATGAGTCAGGACAAGACGACTACGACAGCGAGCCATTGGCCTTTTATTGTCACACGGATCCCTCCCCATGGCCTCTTAGGCCATCGAGCCTGGGATAACGTGCTAAATGACACCATCCGGGGAAAACGAGAAACCAGCACCGGTGGGTCGGTGCAGCTTGTCAAAGGGTCCTGTCGGTCATGACTTGTTAGTGCGGGTGGTCGGGCGTCTCGGAAACAGTGACAGTTCTCGGCCAAGACCGGCGAAATCCAGCTCTGAGTCAGCTAGGGGTTCTGTATCTAAGATTGAAGGCCTTCGCTTTGAAGGGCTAATGACACTCTGCTTAGGCTGTCGAATCTTGGCAATAGCTGAAAAGGGTTGTCTACAGTTGAGCGACGACTCTGGGCTCTCGCAACTCGGGCGTATCTATCACGCGAAACCGCCAAGTCATGATGAGATTAGCACACGGTTTCTACTTCGTACCAGCAAGAAAAAAAAGAAAAAGAAAAATCTTCAGTCAATGGCTTCACCGCCAGATGCCACGATAAGGTTTTCCCCAGTTTCGGCAACCAAGGAAACGTGGAGATGAACAGCGATAGAATCACCCTGTTGTGTCAGAAACCACTTCCAGGGGTCAAGGAACAAAGATGCAAGACTAGCGCAGGCTAGGGTCCGGCACTGACATGCAACAGACGCTAATAGAATGGAGACAGCTCACACAACCGCATACAAGGGATAACAACGCGCGGACGTGCTTGATATAAAGTCATCAAGGTGTCTTCAGAGCAGGGCGTTGTTGGCATGTTGGCATGTGTTAGACAGCTACTGCAATCCAAGTATGTACAACGCTGCAAGCAGTGACAGGGAGACAAGGGGGATGCGATTTTCGGGCTGTCGCACCCAACGCTCCGGAAGACGTCAGAAGCCACGAGGATGTCGACATGTTGAGATCTTCTTTGTTGATCTTATCACCAGCGGTGTAGGAGTCATGGTTTGAATTGTTCATCCTCAAGTATGACGACTACCTAAATGATCTAATATTATGCAAGGTAATAGTCTAACATGGCCCAGGTGGTTCTCCCGCAGCTTACAGCTCACCAGCATCCTCCAACTCTGGCTTCCTCCTTTTCAACCACACCTTGGCCATCTCATACGTCCCCAGATACAGCCCACTCCCTATCATCGTCCACCCCGATCGCAGAGCCGCACCCCGAAAGAACCCCCGCACTCCCCTCTCCCTGTACACCTCCTGCGTCACAGTCCATGCCCCCTTCTTCGCCCGGTTCCCAGTAATCCTGGCCGCAACTTCGTTCTGGCTCTCGGTCTGGCTCCCTGCATTCAGCATCATCCTCGTTTTGACCACATCGCTCGGTGTCGTCAGAAACGCCGCCACAGATCCTGCGCCCCCGGCACTTAACCCAGTTACCAGCCCCGTCTCGACCAGGCTTGGCTCCGGATCGTCGCGGCCTCGGGACTGCCAAACCCGTGCGCGCACGTGCTCGAAGATGGGGAATTGAAGAGCTGTGAAGGGGAGGTTGCGCGCGACGAGGGCTGTGTAGCCTGAGAAAAGACGTCGGGATGCACCTGTACCGGCGAGTTGGCGGAATGCTTTTAGTGACGTTGACGACCCTGTGCGCGAAGCCCTTGAATTTTCGCTTTGTAGCATCTGGGCGTTTTGCTTAATGACTTCTGCTGGCGCAAGAACTAGACAAGACGCCATCTCTGCTACAGCCGAGGCGGATGAGTGTACCAGAGGCTGTGGAAACGGCGTCGCGTTGCCAATAACTCTTTTGGCACTCTCATAAGTTGAGAAGAACAACCCAGCTGTACATCTTATGGTGAGCATCAAGCCCGTTGCACTCGCATATTTGAGACAAACCTGCTGGGAGCGTAGCTAACACCACGCTTCCAATACCCTGGTAAAGGCCCCGTACAACGGGTGCCTTCTTTGTCGAGCTCGATGCATATGTTTGGATGTAGTCCTGGCTCTGATATCGAGTCTTGATCGTGTCCAGAGGATAGACTAAGACATCAACTGTAAATGCTGCTATAGCACCAGCCTATTTGGCGCGTTGTTAGTGATAGCCGATATAGTGAGTCAACAGGAGAAACATACCACATACACTTCCATCATGTCTGAGGCCGATTCATTGAATATATGAGCATCATGAAGATGAATTTCTTCTTTACTAAGAATATGCGACGGCATGAGAGTGTCTGCTTCATACTGGTGATGTCATGATTATTGTTCCGACACTAGGTACCCTGCAGTTTCAAGTAGCAGTGAATTTCTGCTGGGAACATCAACAAGTGTCCGTATAATCCCATTGGCTTAAAATCATGTGAGTCAATGGTTCTAGTTGTCATTACCGAAAGTACTAGACTAGTCATGGTTGACTTTTAGATGGCCACCGTCGCATGACCTTGAAATTTGAGTCGAGTATCGCTTGACACCAAACTGAGCAGAAGATCATAGTCGACACCTCTCAACTCAAAAGTGGTTTCAGTATTAATGATGTCTATGCAAGCCGGTTTGCGCCATCCTATATACAAAGCCCGTAAATCAAGCAACCAATGGGCGCGTCCTCTACCGTCTATGTTAACTTTTGACTCCGAACATCCCATCCCAATCACAATATGCTTGCATGCCCACCTCTATGCGTTGTCCCCAGCTCTATCATAAAACCGCGCCAGAAATTATATAAAATTACAACTTGCTCTTCACAGGTCCTACTGTCTCGTTGACAACAGCTACTACGACGCAAATGTCGTCGACCTTGCCGCCGTGCCAGTTCTCGTTGGGGTAATATTTGTGGACCTCCTTCGCGAAGGGGCCGTCGAGCTTCGTGTTGACGCTGGCTCGCTTGGCTGCTGTTACGATTTCGGTAGCGAGTATGCTCTGTAGCGTCGCTGTTTTTTCGGTCTTGCCCTCAGAGGCCTCGGGGAGCTGCACCAATGGCTCCAACGAATCGGTCACACGAACACCACCGGCTTCGGGCATCACCCAAGCACCGGTCGAAACTAAAACTCGACTAGCGACTCGAAGGATATCTTGGTTGAAGAGATTGTCGAGAATGCCATCGGTGGCGAAGACGAGGACATCGCCGTGGCGGAGTGAGTGCTGGGTAACGTCTGCGTCTCGAGGCAAGTCGCTCAGCTGAGCACCGCCAAAAGCTGCCATGCGAGCAGCAACACTTGGAGGTACGAGAGATAATTGGAATGGGGTGTTGAAAGCATGCGTTTGAGGTTCTGAGTAGGCATGAACACCGTTTAGTCGAAGCTGCAGGAAGCCAGAATCGCCGAGGTTCGCGACATCCAGATTTCCATCTGCTCCAGCGATCGCTACACATGCAGTGCTGCCGCCAGCGCGAAGGCTGCGATCCTGGCAAATCGCATCATAACCCTTTTGCATCAACTTCCTGGCCGTCAACGGAGGGCCCACGTCAGCTTGGTGCTCGTGAGCAGCCAACGCCATGTGATCGCAGAACCCGTGAGAGAAGTCAGCGGGATCGACGCCAGAATCCACCCAACCACCAACGCCGTCTGCAACACCAAAAGCTACTGAGCCGGAGTCGTTGATCCGGCTGACAAAGAAAGCATCGTGTCCAGAATCGGGACGGGCGGAAGGGCGACGATTCCGCGGGGGCTGAATGCGATTGTACGGATTGAAGTGGAAAACGTGGGTAGAAGGGTCGTAGGGTCTGTCTTTGGCGATAAAAGAGGAGGCAATATGGTAAGAGAACTTAGGAGCGTCGGCTGAGGTGGAGTAGGGATTCGATCGAGAGGATAAGGTCATTGCGACAAGCGGCCGGGCGTGAAATCGTGAGAAGGATTGCCATGAAGCTGAGAGACGGTCAGGATAAGAGAGGAGTCGATTCCGATAGGCGCTGCGACGGACCTTTAGCAAGCGATTGCCATGAAGCCGCAGCAACTCGGTTGTAAGTCGCGGCCATGAAGGGCTGGAAGAGCGGATCGTGTAGGACAAGAATCGGTACGAGACGTGGCTTTCGAGAAGTAGATCATCCAGAAAGAATTGATAGCGGTCCAAAGAGGGGAGCAATTATAGGGAGGTCATCTTTGCGCGGGGAATATTGATGCGAAAAATCAGTGTAGTTGGAGGGATCGCGAACGGACAAACAAAGTTGTTGAGCGCCGATATCACTCCGTACCTCTAATCTCATAACAGGGAAGGGCCTTGATCCACTCTCCAGCATAGCATGGAAGGGAGGCAAACGGGGCGGTGCCATGAGGCTGAGGAACAAGCTGAGCCACAATCATATTTTTTTTCTTCAAATTATTCGGAATCTTACCTCCGGAAATTGCTAACCGATGTTTCTCCCCGAGGCAAGCGCTTGTCACGAGCTCTTCCTTCCGATCCCGAGACTTATAATTCCAAATTGCTGATTGGTCCACGGTACCCGTAGTCCATACAGTAATAGCCGAGGGAAGGTTTGCTTCCCAATTCATGACGACGAGAAACCTTGATACGCCACCTTTGCGAATATCGACAATTCAGCTCTAACGGAGGGGATTGAACGGCACTTCTTCCTGTCAATTCTTTGGCCACGGCTCTGATCCTATACCACGAAGACTGACTGTCCTTCTCCTCCGGGCCCAATTGCAAATCGCCATGGCCGCTCTCCGATCCTCTTCCCGAATTGTCGGCGCCGTCTCAAGA
This sequence comes from Fusarium cyanostomum, assembly GCA_014824385.1. Classification (NCBI taxonomy): domain Eukaryota; kingdom Fungi; phylum Ascomycota; class Sordariomycetes; order Hypocreales; family Nectriaceae; genus Fusarium; species Fusarium cyanostomum. The sequence continues at coordinate 8,666 of JABCKW010000687.1, forward strand.
ACGGCTGTCCTTCGACCCGGGGCTGTCTTCACTCGTTCCATGGCTTCGGTCAGCGAGGCACCTCAGGAGCCTCAGCCCAAGATGAAGTCCTTTCAGATCTATCGGTGGAATCCCGACACCCCCAGCGAGAAGCCCCGTCTTCAGACCTACACCCTGGATCTCAACAAGACCGGACCTATGATTCTTGACGCCCTCATCCGCATCAAGAATGAGCTCGACCCTACCGTGACCTTCCGACGAAGTTGCCGCGAGGGTATCTGTGGCAGCTGCGCCATGAACATCAACGGCCAGAACACTCTTGCCTGCTTGTGTATGACTCCCTGCTGCTGTCGCGTGCGATGTGTTATTGTCGTGAGAGAGAAGCGCTGATACTTCCCTAGGCCGAATTCCTGCCGAGTCCTCCTCCGACGTCAAGATCTATCCTCTTCCTCATACCTACGTCGTCAAGGACCTTGTTCCCGACTTGACGCACTTCTACAAGCAGTACAAGAGCATCAAGCCCTACCTCCAGCGCGATACCCCTGCCGAAGATGTACGACCCCCTTTCTGACGCATGACCTTCGATTGTACTGACAAGGACGATAGGGAAAGGAGTACCGACAGAGCAAGGCGGACCGCCGCAAGCTCGACGGTCTCTACGAGTGCATTCTCTGCGCCTGCTGCTCTACTTCATGCCCGTCCTACTGGTGGAACTCTGAAGAGTACCTCGGTCCCGCCATTCTGCTCCAGTCTTACCGATGGCTCGCCGACTCTCGTGACGAGCGCAAGGCCGAGCGCAAGATCAACCTCGAGAACTCGATGAGTCTGTACCGTTGCCACACCATTCTTAACTGCACACGAGCCTGCCCCAAGGGTCTTAACCCTGGTAAGGCGATCGCCGAGATCAAGAAGACGATGGCTTTTGGTAACTAAGGGAAAAGACGAGTTTGTCGTGACATGAATGTGACGATGGGAGGCGGAGGCGATTTGAAGGGTTATCGCATATGAAACTACTGCGAAGCTATAAGGACTGTAACCCTGTGTATAGGCTAGATGGGCGGGAGTTTTACGCTGTGTTCTGATAGCTAACTTGGCAATACTATTTTCTTGTCGTTCATCCTTCGGGACTATTTTCAATCACTGCTCGATCGAGTTTACTTTCGTCGAATTGTTTGGCATTTGCCTACTGACCAACTTCAGTTGCCGAAACCTAGGCTAGTCTCGACACGCAAACACGAGACGATATCATTCCGAATACATTCCGAACGCCGTTCCAAATAATCCTCCGACCCAAATTCCTAAGAGCCTTCAGTTGGACTGGTCCGCACTGGGCGACGGTTTCGAATTGAATAGTGGTCGCTCGGTGGCCCTGCCAACCTTTGCGATTTTCACGTGTGCTACACTACTGGTCTATCCCTCTTCGGCAGCCTCCAGAAAGATCTGGACGGGAATGTAATTCTGGACCACATAGGCAGAACCTGCATATTGGAGTGAGCTCCGAAAACATCGGCAAGATCTTGTTGACTTACCATCATAGTACTTGATAAAGTACTGCCCGTCACCAAGCGGCGCGGCGACCCATCCGGGCCTCGTCTCTTCGCCATGCCAGAGCAGCTTCCTTGGCCGGTCGCCAATTTTCTCGCTGAGAGAAAATTCGTCCCACATATACACAGTGGGATTGGACTCGTCTTCTCCTTGGTCCTCGAGCTTGAACTCGACTGGGTTCATAGTCTCATTCAGGAACAGGTTGCCCTTCGAGCCAATGAGGCTGAGGCCATGGTCGATCTGGCTCTCCGGCCGGGTATGCAGGCTGAAGCGGTCGGGTTTCTTCCCAGCCTCGAGGGAATGGATTTCGCGGGGGGCGTGGTCCTTGCCGAAAATACCGAACATGGCGCCGTCACAGGAGAGATACCTGTCATCGATATCCGTGTCGTCGCCGCCACTGAATTAATGTTAGTTATGAGTCGCTATGTTTGGACCCGTCGTTGGGTTCGCACCTGCTGACTCGGAGACGGTATTTGACATGTTTGGTGCCCTGGGGGCTCACTGGGCTTGCGATAACGGCGCCCAGCAGGACTGAGGCTGAGAGAAACAAAAACCGCTTCATTTGGATTACGGCGGGCACCGTCACCCCCCGACTGCAAATTGTTTCTTTGGTGATGAGTTGTCCTGGGAAGAATGAGCGTAAATAGCAATCTGGCTAGATCTCAGGGAAAGTGTTATAAACGAACGCGGTAGCAGGCTCTGCCCGCAGGAAAAGAACGACAAGAAGAAAGCGTCTGCTCAAAGTATATTTCACATCGCAGCACTATGGAACCTTTTCCCATGCAGAGAGTCTGCGACCTTATGTGGCAGGACTTCTACGGACGTTAAGCGGTAAATCAGGGATGTGGCTTCTCATGTTTCCTAGGCACACAACACCGAGACGAAACGCCTCGACGGGAAACGGTGTCGTCTCGCATAGAAGCTATCGCGAATCCTTGTCCATCGTGGCAGCCTGCTGATGCAGGATAGTTGATTGCCGTTGCTGCTTTGGAGAACGTGCCATACGGCCAAGAGTTAACAGGGATGTTGAGTGAACCCTGCAGATCGCTCGCTTCGACATTGCCCCTTTTATAAGCCGTTGTCGAGTGATTGTCACACGCTTTTCGCTGGATTGGATGTTGGTGATCGCGGGGGTTGGCGTCATTGGTGGTTTTGATGTTTCACTGCATCCGACGGCTGTTTCTCTGTCACGCGAAGCTTGTGCGACGCTGTCCTTTCATCTTGGAAGTGTTTCTGGCATGTCCTTATTCACTTAGCCGATTGACATGGCTTGATGCTCGTTGAAGATACGTATTGCGAAGAATTGACGAGGCCGGGTACTAAACTTCGCAATAATGAGGTAATCGTTGAGATATGGAGAGATTGATGATATGATTCCTCGCTCGCGTACATAGCATCACCGCGTAAAAAAATCATAATCATCTTAATTCTTGGTAGTCGCAAGCCGTCAAGCCAACTTTCGTCTGCCGATGACGGTCTGACTCGCCCTAATAAATCGACCGACCAGACCCCGAACCCAACGATACGTCTGAGGCTGTCGTATCTCAAAGTTTATCGCCGTATAATAAGGACACTTTGAGTATTAGATATCTCTGTTTTAATTCACTCGAGTCAAACCGCAGTGATTGGGATTCCGCTATGTCTCACAACTGTCCGTGGACACAGGTCTCTACGGCACTGAGCAAGCGACGCAAACACAAATAAGGATACATGATTCGACATCTCGGAGCTAGGATTTTCCATTCTGTCTCATACATCTGTTTACTTCACCAAGTCTTTGGAACTAAGAGCCGCTGACGTTATCCGCATTTGCATAGCCGTATTAAACTGAGCATGCTATGGCGCATTTGCGTATCTTCCAGAAGCTAAGCCAACTTGACGCTCCGTAGCTCGGGGCTTTTGCAACGTTCTATGCGTTCAACCCAGCAACTGCAGGCATCATGTGTGTTACTGTACTGTATCTCCGCTTTATGTGATCTGTGTGTGATGCGACCTGACGATCCTCATGACGTCGTCACGGTCGTATCGTGGCTCATTGTCGTTGCATTTTTCATCGGAATGCTTACACCTCATCACGACTTTCTCAGCATTAAATTCTGACCGGCGATCATCTGCATACTCGGCCGCTGGGGGCATATTCCTGTCCGCAGTTTGCAGATATGGATCTTCGGTGAACGGATGTCGCGGGTGGCAGACCGATCTGAGTTGCGACTAATATTAAAGACACCTTTCCGCGCAATGTGAGAGTGGCTAAACTCATCAAACCACAAGACTCTCTACTGCATCATGTTGTTCAACACTTTTGTTCTTGTTGCCAGTCTCGCCGGCCTTGTTGCGGCGTCGCCTTATGAGAAGTGTGAACCACGGACGATCTGCATCGACGCCATCAATGACTGTGGCGTGAAATATGGAGCGTAAGTCATTCCCCAAGTCTCATTGTCTTTCCAGTACCTAGCTCAAGATTGCTTACTCCTTTGTAGTTGTTATGATACCTGCTCTCCCAAGGATTCCCCTACGCCGCCGCCCTGTACACTTACATCGACTTCTTACCCAACTGCCACCTCGTATTGATCAATCTCCGACACGTTGGAAGTTATTTGTTCCAGGCCTGCAGCAAACGAGTGACTGGTAGATGAAGTTGGGCTCTAGGATGCCTGCAACTATGCCTGGAGGGCTGGTAGAGCCGGTTGCATTAGAATTGGCTTTCCGTTCTTCTAGAAATCCTAAAATGAGGTCTTGCGATCATTAAGATATCGTTTTGTTAGGAGACCTTCCAACATAATATAATTCAAACACCATTCACTTTGATATACTCCTCTCTGTGAGTGAAATAACGAATGGTGTCATTTCATATCACTTCATCCATACATGGCTATACATACACTACGCAATGTCATAATGTTCCAAAGCTGCCTTAAACTCGTCCCACAACTAGTAGTATGTGTTGCCGGGCGTGCTTGTACTTCGCGCATAATCACTTCCGGTTCCTGGAAACGCACCAACTGGACCGGATGGGCTCCCTTTGATTTCATCATCTGAACTCAATCCGTTACCGAACTCATCGTCTTCCTCTGGAGGTGCGCGCATGGCTTCTAACACATCCTTGTCGAGCGAAGGAGGCTCATACGCCTTGATTGTGTGAATCTCACGCCCTGATGGCATTTTGCTGAGAAGTGTGTTAATAGGCGGAATAGCTTGTGTGTTCATCTGGCGTGGCTGTTAGTAGACATTTTCGGTATTAGTATTAGGCTACTCACCGTGTCATTGATCTTGTTCCACTTAGCGTCGAGCATCTCCAAAATTCGGGTTTCCTCCAGTTTGCCAGCATCAGTTCCCCATGCCGCCTCCCTGTCCACGCGGCGATCCTCTCGTTTCTCTGTGATATCCTTCTTCAATCGACTGAAGCTTAAGCCCTTCTTGTTGTTGTCCTTGATATCCACCCCCAACTCTGAAAGGCCGGCGCGAACCCATCCAATTCCTTCTGCAGTTTGTCCTCCTAGCTCGGCATCAATCCCAAAGAACCGACAAGCGCGAGCCCGGCATGTTCGGCTAAGATCCTCTAGATACTTCAGAAGACCGCTGTTGATCTTGTGAGATCCTGAGCCGGCCGTGCTGCACAGGGAGGATGCCTTGGCCGCATGCTCTGACGCCGCTAAACAGAGGCGAGCGTAAAGATGAGCACGAACCTTTGGAATATCTGGCGCTTTGAACATCCACTCTTTGTCGGTCTTGTTTCGATCTTGGGCGACAATCGCAGGGTAGGGGTCATCTTTGAGAACAGCGAGCAATGTTGCTTCAGCTAGTGCCAGAGATGAAAGCGCCCGGGCTGTGCCGGGAGAAACGTCGGGACATGGGGGACTGGTAGTAATGTGCTCTCCCCGACTTGCAAGATAGTCGTATACAGAAGCAGACTCTAGCAAGCATTTGGTGGCTGATGTGACTGCATTTGCACGTACTTGTGTCCCCAGGAACTCGCTATTGGTCGAATAGAGAGGCTGTAAGGCTGATCGGGCAGTTAAGACATGTGAAAAGCCCAATGTCGAGAGAACAAAGGCGAGTTCGTACTCCAGAGATGAGATTTTGAGTCGACCTCTCTCACGGCCTGGGACGATATCACCTGATAACGTGGGTCTCCATTCGATAGCTGGAGCTGTCTTATGTACAACACTGATGACCTCCCCATTGGGAAGACTCTTGCTGCTTAGACCATTGTCTACCGCCAGAAGATATGGGATGTACCCGTTGAGGCTTGAAATAACTGTATTTAGATTCGAGATTTGAGAACTTGGAGGGAGTCTCTTGTGCTTCTTGAGCGCGTCTCGAACGACCCCGCGATATGTGCTGGCGTTGAGGGGGAGTGAAGGATGAGAGTCGGAGCTGAAGCTTGAGGAGAAGGAGAAGGCGGATGTGGTCGGGAGGACAAAAGGGAACGGCATCTTATAAGATACACGGCTTTGAAGCCTTGAAGCCTTGAAGATGGGATTTGGACGCTGTAGCAAGAAGAACCTGAGGGTTTGCGACGCAACTTGTTTGCCAAGCTCTTGTTCTAGGCTTGAGCATCGCCATACAGTGCTAAATATGCAGAGATTAACACTGTACTTCGGACGTCGACGCGCCGGGGTTTCACCGGAGTTCGGGAGTTCCTCCTCGGCCGATGTGGGAGGCTCCACCAAACATTTCCGGGGTTTGCCTGTCATCTTAATCACCCACGCAAGCTCCACGCTCTCTCCTTTCAACACCAGCGGAGCTCATTGTATGCGCTGCTGTTCTTGATGACGCTCGCTTTCTCGACAGAATCCTCGTTCGCGCGGTGGCAATGGCTGGCCCTTCTCCGTCACCGCACAAGCCCCGGCGCAGGATTAAGAAGCCTGGCAATGGCGGCGACAAGCTCCCTCGCACAGAGGCCCTAGTACGCGCGCCTGCTTTTCCTCTCGCGGCGTTCCTTTGGCCTGCGCGCACTTCTTTGTCGCAATGGGAGGTGTTGCCTGTGATCCTCATGGTTGTTGGCCTCTTCAGATGGGCCGCTGGATTGTGGGGATATTCTGGTAAGGAGAATTCCTTTGCGATCATCCGAGGCCGCTTGCTAATGTGGACTTGAAGGTCACCACAGACCGCCCATGTATGGCGACTACGAGGCGCAGCGACACTGGATGGAGGTCACGACGCAGCTCCCCATCTCGCAGTGGTATTTCCATGACCTCCAATGGTGGGGACTCGATTATCCTCCCCTGACCGCGTACCACAGCTGGGTCCTCGGCAAGATTGGAGCCCTCATCGATCCCTCGTGGTTCGCGCTCCTCACCTCCCGTGGGAACGAGGACCCCAACCTCAAGATCTTCATGAGGGCGACGGTGATGATCTCGGAATACCTCATTTACATCCCGGCCGCGATTGTCTTTGTGCGACGATACAGCCGTCTCCAAGGCGTTACCAACTGGACGGCATGGCTTGCGCTTGTCGCGATCCTGATGCAGCCTTCGACCATCCTCATTGACCATGTTCACTTTCAGTACAACACTGTCATGCTGGGCTTCGTGCTCGCGAGCATGTCGAGTATGATTGCGGAACGATATAAGTGGGCTGCTGTCTTTTTTGTTGGAGCGCTGGGATTCAAGCAAATGGCCTTGTATTACGCCTTCAGCGTCTTCTCTTACTTGCTTGGACGATGCGTCTACCCCCGGATCAACCCGACCAGACTCTTCGGCATTGCACTCGTCACCGCCATCTCCTTCGCCATCCTCGCCTTGCCTGTTATCCTAGGCACGCTCTATGACACAAGCCGGGGCATCGATGCACGAGAGGAATCCCAGGGATCTCGGTCACCTCTGCCTTTGTTTCCCCAACTTGTCGATTATCTCGACACCAAGGCCTTCTATTGGCCTGTTGTCGAGCAACTGGTTCAGATGGTCCATCGGATCTTCCCATTTGCTCGCGGCCTCTTTGAGGACAAGGTCGCCAACTTCTGGTGCGCTGCCAACGTCTTCATCAAGCTACGACAGTGGCCGACACCTCTGCTTCAAAAGGTAGCTCTTGGTGCTACGCTTGCCTCGATTATCCCACCCAACATAATCCTGTTCCTGCGACCCCGAAAGACGACTCTGCCTCTGGCCTTTGCCGCCACTGCTTGGGGCTTCTTTCTGTTCAGTTACCAGGTTCACGAGAAGAGTGTGCTGCTGCCGCTGATGCCGATGACGCTGCTCCTGGCTGGAAAGCAGGGGCTGAATAAAGATACCCGAGCTTGGGTTGGCTTTGCTAACCTTCTGGGCACGTGGACTATGTTCCCCTTGCTTAAGCGTGTCGACCTGAGGGTTCCGTATGCGGTGCTAACGCTCCTTTGGTCATATCTGCTCGGCCTTCCTCCAACCTCGTTGAGTGCATATTTCCAGGAAGGCCAAGCGCCCTGGGCTCAATGGGGGACGGCACTACTGCACTGGCTGTTCTATGCTCTCATGGGCGCATGGCATGTCCTGGACACATTTGTGCCGCCTCCTTCTGACAAGCCGGATCTATGGGTTGTGGCCAATGTTGGAGTTGGAGCTGCCGGATTTATTATTTGCTATCTGTGGTGTTTCTTGAAGCTGGTGCAAGAGAGCGACCTACTGCCAGGAAGCGCAGCAGATAAACCTACTAGAAAGAACAAGACCTTGTAAAGGAATACTATATAGTAGTGAAGGGATAAAAGTATAGAAATGAAGACAAGAAAAGAAGAGTTCCGAGATTGAGTGTGCCAGTGTCTCAAGCCAGGTAACACAGCCTTGGCTGGTAAGTAGGTGTTGGTTGCAAGCCAAACCAAAGAAGCCTGGGCTGTTGCAGCAGCCAGTTGTGTCATGTCACCAAGGGCTCCGCCGGCATAGTCGAGTGAAACGACCAGCCAATTTCTTCATCTGGCTTGGTGGAAGGTGTGCGTGTATTGGTCAAGACACGTTCTCAAGACGACTATCGAAATGACGGAGTAGCGATCCTAGCCTACCGGCGATGTTGCCTCAAAAATACGACTGAGAAACAAGATGTCGTAGAACGGGTTTAATATATGCGCCGGGGTTGAAACCTAGGGGATATCCAGGATTGACTCTTCCAAATTGGTCAAGTGGCTTCTTAATTGTAGTTGACGGCTTTGACCATTCACTTTGGGGTTTAAGATCGAACTCCCCTACGCTGAGTTCTCCTCGAACAGGTGATTGATCTGCTGATGCATGGATCTCGATAACCATCATGACTTGAGTATAGTTTATCTCCGATCTTCCTTCTAGATCACGGTCCCTTTCAAATGGAGCGTTTTTAGATTATCGACTCGCCGTCTGCGCTCAGCAATACCGGCGAGATATCGTGGTGTCCAGGCATCCTGCCACTCTAATAGCTCCAAGCTGTTGCCGCCAGCGTTTGCGAGCATCGAATGTAGCCGGTTCAAGAACTCAACGCTGCCTGGATATTTGTTGTAATGGAAAAGAGCGGTCTTGTGATCCACCTCTGCGAGTCGTTCCTTTCCCCAGTCCTCCATCTCCGATATTGACGGCAGTTTTAGACTACCAGAAAGATATGACGCCACTATGGCAGCTTGATATTCAAAGATCCTGAAGGAGATGCTGTTTTGAACAAGACCCACAAATGCCAGAGTAGGGTCCTCTCTCCAGAACGTGTGCAGATATGTTCCGGGAACCCAGTCTGCACTGAACGTTGGATCATAGTTGTGAGCTGCTTGAGGTGGTGATAAGAAAGGGAACGAGACATGATACCCCGTGGCAAATATGATGGCGCCTGGTAGAGTTGGAGGGCCCCCATCTCTGAAGAAGTACTCTCCTGTATCCGGGTCGACATGACTCAGCTCGGACCGCACAGATATGCCATCGACGCCTTCCAGTGAGGTGGGATACATCCAGTTCGCGCTCCGGTGAGAGACAGTGAGTTTGGACACAACCGGCATGAGATCACGAATGAGATCTAATGCTGTGATGCCACTGCCGACAATGAGGACAGCCTGTTTCATCAGCATTGCCTTGTTTTCAGGGCCATTGGCCGCATCTCACCTTGCCCTTGTAAGTGCTAACGGACCGGAAGTACTTGGAATGCAGGGCCCGGCCAGGGAATACTCGATTGTATTCTTGGAGGCCCGGTATTGATGGGATGTTGGGAACCCAGTATATGCCAGTTGCGACGACGAGAGCATCAAAAGATTCCTCGTACCAGTAATCGTCGTCCGGATCTGATCTCCTCAAGGTCAGCTTCCATTTAGAGTCGTGCTTAAGCGCCCGCTCCAGAGTTGTGTTTAGAACAAGAAGGTCCGAATGCCTCGCATGTAGTGCCTGGATATACTTCAAAACGCGGGCTGCAGAGGGGAACATGGGATCATTGTCTTCGGACGGTGGAGTTTCATCGATTTCTGAGAAATGAACATAAGTATAAGACATGATGTTCTACCAAAGTAAGTAAACGGGGACTTGTTCTTCGTGAGAGTTCACTTACGACATTGACATTTGTTGTCAGCGTATCGTATACTGGTGCCGTGGTCCATCTTTGCACCTTTTCTTGCTTCGACGTCCGTGCCGGTAAGTGAGCCGGGGGCTGTAGCGGCGGATCTACGACACTCGGATGAACCAAGGGGTCAGCTGGTGGAATATCTGGATCTGGGTCGAAATTCCTATCTATCTCAGCCATGAACAGCTTCAACTTGAGACTAGAGTCCTACCATGCGCCACCAACTTCAGGCCTGCGCTCAAAGACCTTGATTGCGTCCAACGCATTGGTTCTTCTGAGCGCTTCTGCGGCTGCTGCCCCAGAGGGTCCGGCACCGATCACGGCGACACTCTTGATGGCGATCATGTCGAGGTGTGCTGATTGTGTAATTACAAAGTAATCGGGTGTCTTTATCGCCGGGCCTTAACGTTATGCCCGGAGCGTAAATTATCCTACTGCCAGTCTTCTGCAGGGCGGAATCAAAAGAAGAACCTCAGCCCCTCTTTTACAGATAGATTCGCAAGATGCAGTTGAAACAACATCATCATATTCTGATCAATCCAGTCAACGTCATCTACAGGCACTGGCATATTTGACTTGTCCTGGGCGCTGCATCTTGACGGTGTCTTTGACTCGAATGCTTGATTAGGGAACGCCGACTTGGCATGCACGCTTGCTCTTGATTTTGCGGAACAAAGAGGTGCAAAAATGTTCCTTGGAGACAATATTCTCTTTCACCATAGACGACAAAGACCCTCGTCGAATTATTGGTATCGTGATCGAGGACCGAAAGCGGCATTGTGCGGATCTGGTTATTATCGCAACATGGCCATGCTCGCCTATGACAACCACAGCTGGCAGCTTTGTCTTTACCAAAGGGCCAGAGCAACTTCATCACCGGGGCTGGAAATGCTGGCAGTTGGAAAGTGGAGGTAAGCGGCGAATCCTTCAGACCTGGGCTCGCCAACGCCTTTCTCAATCACGGCAGTGAAGATGTGTTGGCATGCAGATATCGGATTCGGACTTCATAGTCGGCCATGTGCCTGAGATCGAAAGTCTATTAATTACTCACTAGTAGAAGGGTTTTTGGTAAGTTACCTGATAGAACCATTGCTCAAACTCGGTAAATTTCAAGTACTTGCCGGCTCTGGGCGAATACGTGAGAGAGAATGACACATTCAGACTGGCGTTAGAGAAAGCCTTCCGAGGAAACAGAAGGCAATTCAAAGGAGAGGGCCTGGGCTGAACAGACTTTAGTCGCTACAGAAGACTCTAAATATTGGAATTTAGCAAGTAGAAAGGACGCGGGGGTAGAAGAGAACTTTAGTCAACTCGAGCTTGGTAGAGGAGGCCTGGTTTACGTCTCATATTGCTTCCCCAATTCCGCTACAATCAACAAAGCCAAGCGGTAGCATCTGAAACGTGTCACCATGTGGTCAAAGTGATGGTGCCTCCTTGAAGATACTGTACTGCGGAGAATTCCCAGTTGCACAGTGCTATAAGGCTGAAGGGGAATGAGTACGTGGTTTGCTGAGGTGCCCAAATAAAGGGCGAAGATTGTGGGAGACTGCCCACTTAAAGTGTAGTCGTGTTTATGTCGACCGTGTATGTTGGGCACACACTTGACCAGTAAACTCAATCGTTAGAAATGTTATTTCGGATGCTAACGTTACAGACTTACAGTACAGCATCCATGAAGCTAGCGCCCTTTATTACGGGCTTGACACTGACCGTTTTATCGAATCAACGTTGACATGCAACACAAGGTTGTAGCTTAAAGTTGAGGCTGAGGCTTACTGGTACAGTACAGCTCATTATGCATCCCCGGAGAGTGCTGGCTGAAACTCAATATCTCACGGCATTGCATCCTGGGCGCTGCTGAGGCTGAGCTCTCGATGGCCTAGACAAAGTCAGTTTCCATGCTTCGGCTACTCAAGATTCGGACTGGCCATCGAGTCCTGCGCCCAGGTCGGCCTGGCCAACAAAGATTGAACTGAGCAAACAGTCCAACGCTCTTAATGGACTAAACTCTTTACGAAGGTGTTTAATGCTGGCTGGAGAGGCCGATGGTGAGTGGACTTAGCGATGCATGAGATCCTTTGTTCCCTCCCAGTGGCTGATACACCATGCACCACAACGGGCCTTCTCCCAACGACCATGGCTAATTGCATCCTTCGGCATGGTCAAATGCAGCCTACGTGCACAGATGCTGTCCCAAACAAAAGCAAGTGCTGAGATCCCTCACTCAGCCCCCAAAGCCCCCGAGGTCATGGTCGTGGCCATGGTCATCCTCCTCAGCTGTCATCCCCGCACCCTCTTTGTTCTGTGTACCCTTCCTCACGGCCCTCGTGTTGAACAGAGCAATAAGAATAAAATGGTTCATGACTCAGCTCCCACCCTCTCTCGTCTGTCCTTCCTTCTCTTCTCGTTTCGTCAGTTCACCTAGACTTGACTCTGCTTGCTTTCCACAAGCTGTCTCGAGAAATCGAGTGATCCTGTCACAATGCTGCCGAGCTCCTTTCTTACACTGTCGGTCATCCTAACTACGGTATGGGCCGCAGGAGCAAAGATGCGTCCGTCAGTAGATCCGTTTCTAGCAGAGCAAGCGACTGAAACGGACACACCCAAGTCGACACTCGGAGAAGCTGCAACAACAACTGCCTCAGGGGCTACGACACATACTGTCAATGTTGGAGCGGTAAGTTACATGAATAGCTTGGCATATTAGGATGCTAATGGCCGCACAGTCTGGACACAAGTTTACGCCCGCCGAGGTCAAAGCCGAAGTGGGCGACGTTGTCGAATGGCGGTTCTATCCCAGCGGACACTGGATAATCCGAGGAGATTTTGATAACCCGTGTATCCCCTACGATTATGTCAACGTGAATAGAAAAGGCTTTTCAAGCGGCGCTCAGAAAGTGCAGGCTATCACGGAAGATGTGAGTGACTGATCCCCACGATGCCTTTGTCTGCTCAAGGCTGACCTCACAAGGGCCCTCGATTCCGAGTTCGCGTAAACGATACCAAGCCAATCTTCTTTTATTGCGGCGCACCTGGATCCTGCGTCAAGTACCACATGATGGGCGTAGTTAACCCTGTACGGAATTCTCATTACCGCGTTGCGGAAACAATGTCGGCTAATAACTAGACAGTCCCAGAATGAGACACTCGACAAGTGGCTCGACAAGGCAAAAGATGTCGACTTCCAATTACGACCTGGAGATCCATGGCCGACGGAGGAGGGCTTCCCCTCCAACACGGCAAGCCCTGAAGGCTCAGATGAAGGGGTGGATGATGAAAAACACAAGCCTTCTCATCTCTCCGCTGGGGCGATCGCTGGAATTGCCATTGGCAGTGCCGCAGTACTCCTTTTAGCCGGCGCACTCCTCTATCTCTGCGGAAGACGAGGTGGCTTCGACAAGGCCTACCGCAAGAGTTTCCGCAGCTCAGTCAATCCTCCGGTCGCTGAAAATCAGCTCAGTTCTCCAAACCCGGCTGCTGCAGACCCTTGGGCTGCAAACAAAGGACCCGGTCTCTTGACAACTCCCATGGGAGCTCCCATGGCAACTCCCTACGGCCAGAGCCCGCCCATGAGCCCGCATCACTCAGTGGGCTGTGGGACACACCCTGCGCTGGTATCCATGGTAGCTCAAGACGGAACGATAGGGTCGTACTAGTAGGTTTTCCCTGGCCAAATGCTTCCCGTGACGTGGCTGTGTTTGCTAACTTTGGGGGCAGCAGTGACACTTATACGCAGTATCCCGCAGCATCGCCCTCACAGGGTGGTACGACGCCAAAACCGCCCGAGCAAATTGCTCCTGTTGAATTGCCTGGCTCTGCAGATCCTGGAAACTCGCCTCTGCCGACATATAATAACGGATCAGCTCGGACGTTCTCCTGGGCTGGAGAAGAGACGGGTTATCGTCCATCCAAGTAGGATACTTGGCAGTCACTATGCTTAGCAATGAGAAACAACTGCCCAAAAGCTGTACATACCAATGTTTTGGAGCGTAGGGGCGTGGACGTGTCAGGTGCTGGAGTTTCTTTGGGTTGGGTTGGTGTTGCATGCAGTTTGCATTCCGAAGTCATGCTTGGTGATATCAGAGGTTATTGCTTGGTCTGATTTCGCTTACAGAGAGCTTTGCTTCACTTCTCTAGTGTCATAAGTCTAATAATACCAATTTACTTGCAGCAGGTAGTATCGCATGAGTGAGAAACGTGACACTCCGAAACGACACTCGATTTCAAACACCTTCCGAGCCCAGAACTGGTAATTGTAGAAACTTGCAGTACTTGAGAAGTAAGTGTAAGTAGTATGAGATACGTCTGAGCCTGAATCCAATAATACCCATGCTTTTCTCGTCCCTGGTCCTCTGACAACAAAGAGCTGCTGACTCGGCTCTAGCCGACCGGGGCCATGCGCAGCCGGCACTCAAAATAGTTATATTGAGGCTTACCCCGGATCTTGCAGGGCTGAGTTTGTGCATGGGATGGGTCATGCAGGCTATCAATATGAAGGTGTTTGTATGCCTGCGCTGTTCTTTTTATACCCCACCATCATATCCGAAAGCCTGATTTAGTCTCAGTTGCGCGACCCTGCTCTATCTGAGCCAACCCGTTCATTACCGCAGTGCTTATATACAACCTTCATAGCCATAACGACTCTATGTTTAACTCCCTCCAGGCGGTGTTGACCTGTCAGTCAGAAAGGCAGCCAGAGGAGAGTCCCCCGTTGACTTGAACTGCAACCTTAACCCACTCCAAGTAATGCCAGCTTTCTATGATGTGCCTCTTGTTACAGTCTTGTCCACAACGGAGAATTTAAAACACTGTATGGAACGAATAAAAGAGTCGAGCGGGATAAACCCTCGCGGGAGAGTTGTAAGTTGGATTGACGTGGGGGATGCATAATAGTCACTCGGGGAACAGACGCTGCTGTTATACATCCGTCTTGGAACGTAGCCCGCACGCATGTCATAGTAGTTGAGGAGTCATGATGGCGAAGCCATGCTGTCCAGAGCCTTACTTGCGTGGTGCAGCCTCAATCAAGGCAGAGAGCCTTTATGAATGCTGGCCTGAGGACATCACTGATACGTTGACCTTGAAGGAAAACACAACAGAAGCGTTCGCGATACACCATGAGCAAGATATTCGAAGTGCCAAACCGCCCTTTTAATTTTCATAAGCCGTATCTATCCCATCCTTAGAGAGACCCAATCCAGCCATGAGCAGCCAATCCTCCCACGCCAAAGACATGTAAGAACCGGCAAACAACCTGTGCGTAGCTTCTCCGAAATTCGTGAGGCGTCGTAACCGTGCGAGTCCCTAGATAGAGATCGCTTAGTCGAAGAGACCGAAGCCCATATCCTCGTCGGACTCCTCTGCGGGCTCCTCCTCCTTCTCCTCGGCCTTCTCCTCGGCAGCGCCACCAGCGGCAGCAGCACCTCCGGCAGAGGCACCACCAGCACCGCCGGAGGGGACGGAAGCGAGCTTCTCGGAACCCTCAGAGATGAGCTGGACAGTATTGTTAGTTCCGTGCGTTCGACAGGTGTTGGCAGTCGAGTCAAGCATACCTCCTGGATGTCCTTGCCCTTGAGCTCGGAGATCAGGGTGTCAAGACGGTCGTCATCGGCCTCAATACCGACAGACTCGAGAACGGCCTTGACGTCGGCGGCAGAGGGGGAGGTGTTGCCTCCAAGGCCGAGAAGAAGGTAAGCGGCGAGGTGCTTCATTTTGAATGTGGTTTCTGGTCAAGATGTGTTAAATCGTATGTCTTGAAATTGTCGGGTTTCGCGATTGGTGATTTTGCGACGACGCCAATCCGTAAAAGTGAAAGCAGCGGACAATGGGGACTGTATACTCACATCTGAAGACAGAGGAGAACACGAGAAATCAATCAATTTAACCGCAAGTTGGGCGGAGACTGAAGCCTTCGAGTCCTTTGATTGAGGGTTTCGGTGTGACAAAGTTGAAAAGTTCACGGCGTCGCGAAAGTTCAAGGCCAATTTTGATCCTGTGGGCCTGTGGGCGCAAAATAGGCGATTTAGGGCGGGGGAGCTTTGTCGGAAAAAAACCGTGGCCGGGGTCCGATCCTGCACCGCCACATGGGACAGCATAATTTGGTCACGTGCGCAGGCGCCGCTCTCGCTCGTGGCGTTTCCCTGATTCCATCCTTCGCCCATAAAGTTTGCTGTTGACTGATTCTTTGCTCTTCACTAACTGTACGATTTCCCCCTTCCGAGTTTTTTGATCGCCTGCGTTCTAGGTGTTTCCGTTGCAAGTTTTGGGCGAATACGACCACAAACAGGTCACCTATCGCAACTGCGCCTCCCGCTACCAGAATACTTTGAGTCTCTTTGTTTGAAGGACTTGAAGTGCCTGACGACAGATAGAGTGAACGAGCTTTTCCGACCGCTCAATGACTCATAATCCACGCCCGAGGCTACTTGCTCCTCTCTGGCTCTGAGAGCTTTCGTCAACCCACCATTCAAGCTCTTTTGACTCACCTCTGACGCAATGCCCGTAAGTAACTGATCCGGTGGCCAAACTTTCAATACAGGAAAAAGTTGACCCATGGTTGTCAAGATCGGAGACCTCCTCGCCCAGATCAGCGGAGGTGACGAAAAGTCTCCTGCGTCCCCCGCACCGAGCCTCCAACGATCGAATACTCTACCGAAGAGGAAAGCCGACGATGAGTTTCGCTCGAACGTCCCCAAGGCGCCTCGAGTCACGACGCTTTCCAGCACAGTGGCACCACCCACATCACAGCCTCCGAGACCTCGCCTGAACGAGTCATCGAACTCATTCTCAAGGCCGAGCCTACCATCACGACCGCTTGATAGACCGACACCCTCTCAGCGGCCTTCAAATCCCACAAATGGCAGTGGTTCAAAGCCCAGTGTCTTATCTTCGAGACCCATGAACGGGGGCAACAGAGTCTCGAAGCCTGCACCCCCAAGCAGACCTTCCCCTGGACCCTCGACTGCACCTCCTGTATCTCGTGCTGCGCCAAAGAAGGGCTCTTTCGCTGAGATTCTGGCACGGGCTCAAAAGGCCCAAGCCTCGATGGGTCAGGTCGGCAAGATCCAGCACAAGAAGGCCGAAGGTAGCAACACAAAGAAAGTAAAAGAGGAGCAGCCAAAGGTAGATCCTCGAGCAGCCAAGAAGGCACGGCCAGGTCAACCTACAGTCTACACCGGTACAGCGAAGCCAGGCCAACGGAATGGCACACCTATGACCGGAAACGCTAAGGATGGACGTAATGGCAGACCTTTGCCTTCGGCAAAGACAGAGCGGGGCAAGATGGCTGGAGGCAAGGCTCCGGGAGGTAGAGCAGCGCCAGTTGAGGAAGAGCCCAAGAAGATGAAGAAGGCAGCAATAGCAACAACTGGTTATACCGGCACGGCAAGACCCAAGCCCGGAAACACCACCAAGAAGGATACTCCCCGTGGTGGAGCGCTGCTCAGTGCACCACGAGCCCCCCGTCCACCACATTCCAAGTCACGCCTCGAAGACGAATTCGATGAGGACATGGACGATTTCATCGACTACGACGATGAAGATGCAGACGAGGGTGGTCCTCGTTATGATTATGCGTCTGACGGATCTTCAGACATGGAGGCAGGCTTGGATGAACTCGACGTCGAAGAGCGTCGAGCAGAGCAGATTGCTCGCCGTGAGGATATTGAAGAGGAGCGGCTCGAGAGGAAACTCAAGATGGACAAGGAAGCGCGCAAGCGCCAGGCCTTAGAAGCCCTCCGCGCCGGTCGACGTCGATGATTCGGCCTCCTCATACCCCTCTTGCTCTATCTTGTACCTCCTCGTCACCTATTCGGATGTCTGATTCGATCCGATTTTTAGGAAGCCAAAGAGGTCTTGCTTCACTTTTCACTCTTCATTCTTCAGAATACCTTCTCCTTTCCTCAAACAAAATTAACAACACGCGAACAACGGTCGAGAACTGGAACGAGGCGTTTTACGAACATTATTCTTTGCTCTTTTGCATGCACGTTTTTGCTGCGCTTTTCTTTTGCTGCGTTTCTTATTATTACACAAAGGAGCTACATTAGCGACGGAGTTGTCATGTTTCCCCTCTCTTTTTTTCATCCTACACACTCTTAAAGGGGCGGTTGCATGGTTTGGTCAAGACGGTAGGCGGCACGGGCGGACTCAGATAGGGGACACGGTGATTATTCAAAGGCATGACGAGGGTCGTGAGGACGGACTGTAGATAGATAGGTACGGGCATGTACACTGGACGACGCTTCAGAATGGTAACTTGTCTGGACATAATTGTAAATCTTTACGAGCTGCAGCAAGCGGTTTTTCTTTCTTTCCAGAAATCGGACCCGCCTTTGCAAACGTCAATGGTCTCCTTCAACAACACGATAGCCAGACGAGGTGTTTCTAGTCTGGGTTTCTTAGTCTGGGCAGCAGAAAATCATCATGAACGTTACGCACTTGCGTTGGACAAGGGCGACTACTTTTCCACTTGATCAATTCTTCTCATCATGAGCACAAATCTCAGTCGCCACTTTGCGACTGGATAGGCATTGGAGAACATTCTCATCCACAAGTTCATTAAGAGGTTAAGCGGCAGAAGAACACACATTGAAAGCACAAAATGTAGTTTTTCCCATTCCAAGATGTCTAGGAATTAGACGCCATTAGTGACCTGAGATTAGTTCAACGCCTCTCCTCCCAAAAAACCAACCAAATGCAAAAGCGGCCCAGGAAAACCTAAAGTGGCTCACAGGAGGACTTCAGACTGAAGTGCCAGCTGGTAATACGACCGGTTTCTTGCGCTTCATCCACTCAACACGATGCTTGCTATGGGTAGCAAGTCGCAACTAGAGCGTAAAAAAGCGCCGAGCTCAAGCAAAATAGTAACCGACCATGGTACTCATACATATTCGAATAGAAAAAAAGTCAATACCCATCCGAGGACAACTATCCATTTCAGTACTTGGACCGGTCAGCCTCTGACAAGCCATCCACATGGTCTTTGGGCCAAGTTGGGAAGGAGATCATGGCAGGTTCTGGTAATTAAGGCAAATCATCACTCTTGGATGACTTGCCGCTGGTGCTCCCGTAAGGCCTCAGGAGCCATCCTTGATAGTGCTTGATCCCTTGAGTGCTGTTACTATTCGCACTTGGTATGATGGATGGCGGCGGGTTCCGGCGAGGCAAAGCAGGCTCTCGCTTAACGGGAGGAGGGGGAAGTGAAGCAGAAGCAGCGGGAAGCAAGCTAGGCTGGGGAGGTTGTGGGGGAAGATCAACCTTTGCCGTCTTGGGTTCCTCGGTCACCTCGGTAGCATCGGCGGGGTTCATGAGTCCTTTCTGGCGGAGATATTGAATCGACTGGAGCACGGTGAGGTCCTCCTGTTCCTTGTCGTTGAGAATCAGGCGTTGCTGAATGGTGAGACGTCCATTGTTGGCCTCGCGCTCCTTGATGGCGGCCTCTCGGACCTCAGGATCGTGGACGAAGCGGCACTTGCCCTTCTTGCCGCATGTTCCACCAGTGGAATAATATTTGCAATGCTTGGAAACGTCGGCTTTCTTTGCGGGAGGAGGCGGTGGAGCAACATGGGAACGAGTAGACATGACTTCTGGCTCGTCGTCTGAAGACTCCTCGGACGGGTCTCTCATCTCATCACCTTCATCACCTTGCTCACGTTTTCGCTTGATGGACGACTCAACTTTGCGCAGTTGCCGCCTGAGTTTGTCGGCCTGTTTCTCTAGCGAGGAAGCCTTGTCTTCGCCGTTGTGTGCCAGCTCGGCAGCCTTCTTGGCCTCAACACGGGCCTTCGTAGGAAAATGTTTCTTTCTGTCCTCCAAAAACGCGGCGACGTCCTTGACACTGCGAGGCGTTAGAAGGGATACGTAAGAATGGAATGGTCACTTACTGGAGCGTCTCTTGTCCAATCAGATCGGTCAGGACCTTCTCCTCTCCCTCGTCGTCTTCAGACTCGGAGTCCATCCCGGGAGTCAAGCCCAGAGTGTTCATCTTGCGCTTCTTCTTCTTGCCCAAAGTCGGGGTTTCGAGCTTGTTGTGGTGGGAGTCATTGTGGCTGGGCTTGTGTTGACGAGGCTTGTCGTTACCATGATAGCCACCACGTCCGCGAGAGTTACCATCCCTAATGCCACCTCGGCCGCGGCGGTTGTTGTGACCATAGTAGCCATCTTGAGGAGGTCCAGGAGGTGGGGGAGGTCCAGGATAAGATGGATATTGTGCCGGGGGGTAATGGGTTACCCGGGGGTCATGAGGATATGGCTGACCGTAGCCATTAACAGGAGGTGCCATTGCTTCATGTTCATACCCAGGGCGCATGGGGCCATTCAGTGGAGGCCTTGGTCCACCACGGTCATTGTAGCCACCTCGCGGTCTCCCATTGCCGTAGTGGCCCTGAGCCGGCTGTCCTGGGCCACTCCACTGGGCTTGGCTAGGAGGAGGGGGAGGACCTTGATAAGGATATGCCTGCGGGCCGCCATACGGAGGCTGCTGCGGATATTGAGAAGGGGGATATGGTTGGGGAGCGTAGTTGGGATGGTAGTTGTTGGTAGCCATGGGAGCCGGCGAATGCCCATGAGGTGGAGGATGGCCATGTTCGGGGCCCCAGTGAGGTTGCGGTGGGGGATAGCCTCCGACTGGTGGGTGTGAACCTCCATATGGCGGAGGAGCGTTGTGATGGGGAGGATATGGCTGGGCGCTATACTCGTAATGCCCTGGAGGTGAGCCATGATAGTCACCGCGGCCTGCATTGTAATGACTGCCACGTCCTCGGCCATGATGTCCCCCTCGGCCCTGGCCATGTTGAGGATAGGATGGAGCTGGGGGGCCGTAGC
This sequence comes from Fusarium cyanostomum, assembly GCA_014824385.1. Taxonomy (NCBI): domain Eukaryota; kingdom Fungi; phylum Ascomycota; class Sordariomycetes; order Hypocreales; family Nectriaceae; genus Fusarium; species Fusarium cyanostomum. The sequence goes on from JABCKW010000687.1 coordinate 29,486, forward strand.
TAGGG